>JXCR01075797.1:8927-19806 GCA_002079205.1 Phalaenopsis hybrid cultivar
TATATATATATATATATATATATATATATATATATATATATATATATATATACACACATACATATATATATATATATATGTATGTATGTATATATACATATAGATACATATAGATACATATATATATACAATATTGCAATCATCAGAGTCCTTGCAATATTGTTGATGATATATATATACATATTTAGTACTTGCAATATTGTTGATGATATGTATATATATATGTATATATATACGTATATATATNTATATAACGCTTGCAGAAACCAGCATGTCCTAGAAAAGTTCTTACCTCTCTAACCATAGTACGAGGCTGTAATTTTGCAATAACTTAAATTTTTATTAGATCTACTTCCATGTCATTTTCAGAATCCCAAGTACAATTCCTCCTACAACAATAAATTGACATTTTTTTCCCAATTTAGTACTAAGTTGATTTTTTCATATAGTTCTAGAACTTTGTCTAAATTATTTAAGCATATTTCAAATGAAGTTCCAAATATAGAAAAATCATCCATAAATACTTCCATTCCACGTTCAATTTAATTACAAAAAGTTGACAACATACATCTTTGAAATGCGCAGGTGTGTTACATAGTCCAAATGGCATTCTACAAAAAGCAAATGTTCTATAAGGGCTTGTAAATGTTGTTTTTTCTTGATCCTCTAGAGTAATCTGAATTTGATGATACTTAGTATATCCATCTAGAAAGCATTAATATTTTTGCCCAGTCAATCTATCCAACCTTTGATCTAAAAATGGAAAAGGAAAATGATCTTTTCTTGTGGCTACATTTAATTATCTATAGTCTATACAAATTTGCCAGATAGTAACTTGTCTTGTTGGAATTAATTCATTTTTTCTCATTTACTTCAATTGTCACTCCTCCTTTCTTTAGAACATAGTGGATCTGACTTACCCAAGCTCTGTCTGAAATATGATATATAATTCCAGCATCTAACCATTTTAAGATATCCTTTCTAACAACTTCTTTCATTATCGGTTTAATCTCATCTGAGGATTAGCTTTAGGTTCATATTGTTCATCCAATAGAAATCTATCCATACAAATTGAATGACTGATTCCTTTAATATCTCCTAAAGTCCATCCAAAGGCATTCTTATATCTTTTCAACATTTATACTAATTCTTACTCTTGAATTTCAGTTAAATCAGAAGATATAATAACAGGCAATGTAGATAAATCTTCTAAAAAAACATATTTTAAAGTTTCTAAACGACCTCAACTTCTTCTCCTTAACTTGTGAGTTATTGTTAAATTCAGGAAGATAATAAGGTCTATAGTTAGGATTCCCTTGGTTATTTCAATTTCCTGAGGTGTTCATCAAATTGTTATAATTATTCCAACTAAGATTATGGAAATTTTTCCATCCACGATTATAATAATTAGAATAGGGATTATTATTTCTATTATTTATAGCATTCATAGTTTCATAAGATGATTGAATATCAATTATCTATCCTAGTGAATTTTCCTCTAACACTAGTGGTATTTGAGAATAGTTCACTCTAATTTGATTAATTTTCTTTGAAATAGATGCAATTTGAGATGCCAAAATAGACATTGCTTCAAAATCATGAATACTAGCTACTCTCTTTGGATTTACCCTCTCAGAGGGCCATTGAAAATTATTATTATTCATCTCCTCTATTAAAGAATATGCTTCATCAAAAGGATTTGACATTAATGATCCATCTGCAGCAGCATTGTCGGCACAACTTTAGGGGGGTTGTCCTGTGGAAGTTGTTGGTCGCCGGCATGGAAATCTCATTGCCCGATTTGGAGGGACGTTTAATTTATATATATTTAAGTTTAGAAAAATATGAAATCAAACTTACTCCATATCTTTCAAAGTTTAGATAAAAGAACGCTACACCTCAAGCTATGTATCTATCTCAAAATAAAAACACATGACTTGATAGTGAGTCTCAATCATATAAATTAAGAAATGTATGACATCTATTTGGTCTGCGAAATCATTTTTTATTATAAGCCAACAAGTTCCCCTGTTTAATATGAAAATTTAAATAGGGTTTATATTAAGTTGGGTTTGGAAAAGCTTCCTATAAGGGAAAGCCCCTGTAGTTAATTACATCTTAGATAATTGAAGTTATTTAAGAAAACTCTCGATAAAAATCAAAGAATATTGTCTTCAAGAATTTTAAATGGATAGGACTTTTCAACGAGATCGGACAAATAGGTGTGAACTGGGAATAGCTCAAATTTGGAGCATTTTATTTTGGAATCCAAAAGAAGAAGAACTAGGAGATGTCACAGATCCTGAGGAGAACCTCGGTAACTTATCAAACTATCTGACTATTTGATTTCAATTTTAGAGAAATATTTAAGTAATTCATCCTGCCAATTTGATTAATTAGGGCTTACATTTGTGTGAAACGATAACATAAATAGCCTAGAAGATGTGAGGATTTAAGTTGTAACGAACGACAACCTCGGAATCCTAAGACGAGTTAGGCCTTATATTGTATAGCAAAACCATACAAAGGCCTAAAGATAAGTTGAGGATTTATGTTGCATAAGCAAACAACCTTAAAGTCCTATTGATTGTTGTTTAATTCTAAGGAATGGTTTAGCTGGTGTAGACATGTTCTGCTGTTGAAGATGGTCGTGTTGCTCACAATGCTAGCTTCAAGCTCCTTGTCGTGGTGAGTTTAAGTTTTCTAATGTGTAAAGTCTTGATGTCAAATCAAATGTTTCTTAAGGTTATGGTTATTTAAATATTATGGGGGATGTTAAAGTTGATTAGAGTGACACCGATTAGGATCCTACGGTTCCCTTGTTTTGGCACCACTATTTTCTTTTTGATTCACTTAGTCCAAATGAATTTACTAAACTCAACTGAATGAGTTCCATACTTTCATTTAGACCATGGGAAATCTCGTTAGCAACCGTAGGTTACCTCCTTTGAGGGATTACCGATCATCCGATAGAGACGTTTTAATTTAGTTGCATTTTTTTTTTAATTTTAGTTTGTTTGTGATTAAATTTTGAGTTGTTATAGATTTTGAATGTTATGACGGTGAATTTTGTCTTATTTAATTTTAATTTTGGTTTCAGTTTGGTGGCTATCCTAAAAGTTTTGGTTTTGACATGCAGGGTGACATCGTTGTTTAACGTGCAAGTTTACAAGTAGAAGAATTACAATAAATAAAGTGCAGGAAAAGAAGGTGTTGTAAACTATAAAAGCATACCTGTCGAGTATTCTCGTTCCTCTACTTGAAATTTTAGTACTTGCAAGGCATATATATATATATATATATATGTATGTATGTATGTATATATATATNGTATAAAAAGGTCCAGAGACCCATAATCTCTTAAAAAAGTCTCGAGCTCGTTCAAACTCATTCGGTTGCTTAATAACTCATCCTTATCATACCCTTATGCTCAATAAACTGATGTTCTAGCCAACTCTAAGGATGGGGTAATTATCACTTGATGTTTTATTTATAAATTATATAGTTAAAGACCATTAGGGGCAATTTGGCCTAATTAAGAAACTTAACACTTTGATTTTAAAGATGTGCTTGTTGTGTTTTAAAAGGTTTTAAATTAGTTATAGATTATTTTCTAAACCTCATTAGACCAAATTTGATTAGACCTAATGTACTACTAAGCCCCTTAAAGCTTAATAGGTAGATTTATAATTTTAAGAAAAAGATTTTTAGATGTTTATGTTCTTGATGATTATCCTGAATCATACACCATTAATTTAGGTTTAAAACTAGTGAGTTATGATCTTCCAAAGTCAAACCCTCACCTTAATATCTTCTTATTTAATTAATCTTCCAAACTGCATTAATTTAACAAATTACAAATTTATCTTTAATAAGATCAAAGTGAGATTGGTTGCTACCATTTATCCCTTTCATATTTCAACCATCAAAACATATCAATTAAGATTATTTGTTGCCCATTTAGCCCTTTGGTTAAGCCTAAATATTAATTAAGCCTTAAATTCTGAAATTACCCTTTTCTTACCCTAAGGCCTTAACACCCTATATTTCATCAAATTAAACTCAAATGACTTGAAAATTTTATAATACCCCACTCATGGGTCAATTAAAACATAAGAGGAGATACTGTGTTTTTTCTGAATTTATTTAATTTTGTAATTATTTTTAATGCAAAAATAGGGATTTTCAATGAAAATTCAATAACTCGACGAAAACAAAACCTCTATCCTTAAGAAAATTATTGGATGCTCATCTAAGTCCGAGGACCACTTGGACCAATTTTCATGATTTTTAGAACTTTAATTTAATTATTAGAATTATTTGTTTGTTTTAATCATTAATTAAATATAAAATATCATTTAAGTAGAAAATTAAGTTTTATATTTTTCTTAAATCTACATGATTCTAGGGAACTCAAAGAAATAAGTTTCATATTTTTATTATTTATATTTTAATTATTAAAATTATTTAGTGGAAAATTAAAGAAATTACATTTTAAGCCTTTAAAAATATATATCTTGACTTAGAAAATTAGAAAAAATATTTTAATTAGTTTCAAGTGTTCAAGAAGCCAAATGTGACATTTTAATATGTTTTTTTACAATTTTTATGATTTTTAATTAATTTTTAATTATTTAAATGCTAAAAAATAGCTCAAAATTGAAGTATTTATTTTAGTTCTAATTTAATTTTTCTTAGGTTCCTCTGATCATAAGGAGCTCCCAAAACCAATTTGGTGATTTTTTTAGTTATATTTTAATGATTATAATTATTTTAATGCCAAAAATTCCATTTCACTTAATTAATTCATTTGAGTAATCAAATTAACTCCAATCGTCTTGAAATTTTTATAGGGAGCTCCTCTAATATTAAATTACGGTGGAGAATAATTTTTTTGTCATTTAAATTTATAATTACTCCAAATTAATTTTATTTCTTTTTTAGGTTTGGTGACAATTAGGATTATTTTTAATGAGTTAAACCAAGTTTATATTTTTTCTAGGGTCCTCTGACTACAGTGAACCTATTAAAATAACTTTTGTATTTTTCTGATGAGTATTTTAATTTTTATAATTATTTTACCAAAGTAGGCATGATATACTTGAAAAATAGAGATCTTTGTCTAGAGATCCCTCGTGACCTTAGAAAAATCAGGGAAGATCCCTCATGACAGAAAGAATTAAAACCTCAAAAATCATGTCATGGTTAAATGTCTATACAAATGAAGAATTCAAATAAGAAAAACACCATTTAATTAATTAAAAATAATACATGTATACAAATATGAAACCATTTCCATATTGTTCTCCTCTATTCACTGAGCAAGTGGTAATTTTATTTTATTTTTGTGATTTTTGTACACCAAGATATAGATTTTTGAAGTTCTTGCAGTTAAATAAATAAGGAAAATCCCTATTTTCCTACTTAAGTGATACGGCGCCACCTCAACCTCAGCATCTTTGAGCTTTCCTCTCGACATTTTTTGATTCGGCATCGCTAGACACCTCAGCGCTGACTCGGCCCACGGTTCATGTTCCACTCCTTCATCCGACTCCATCACGACCGTCCATCCGAGATATGCGGAAACGGACGACATCTGGTCATCATTCGCAAATCCCTAGCTTGAGAAACGACCAACTTCAAACCTTAATATCTCTCTTGATAGTTAACCAAATTAAGTGTGATTTGTCCTATAGACTCGTCTTGACTAGGAGAACATATCCATATGGTTAGTCAAGCCTTAAATCGAGTCTATGAGCATGGAGAATTAAATGAAGCTCGATTTAAGGGAAGAGTTCAATACCTTTGCCTAAGAGGTGTGGCCTCAATTGGGTGCTTCCAAAAGCTTGCCTTGAGTCAAAAGAGCTTCTAGATGAAGCCTCGAGTTGTCGTGAATTGCCTAGGTATGAAATCGACCAAGGCTAATTTAGGAGTTTGATCAAAGTTAATGCTAGGGTAGTCTAGTGATGGGGCTTTTGTGGGGGATCTTCTCGCACTCAAGGGATGGTGTGGGTGCAATTAGTTTAGATTTGGTGGAGTCTAGACGGATGTCATATTTTGGGCTTGATTTTGAGCTCCAAAATTTCAAGTAGTGGATTTTAGGACTTTAGGATGGTTGTATTGAACTTGGTGGGTCTTGAAGAAGCTTTGGGATCAATTTGACAGAGTCTACCCAAGGAATTTCAAGCTCTCCCTCTTTGGTCGTGGCTGGCTAGTGGGTAAAAAATGATGCTTGGGTGGAGGGAAGAAAGGCTCCAATGGCCAATTAGACTTGTGCAAATCAAGTGGGTTCAATTTTGAGTTTTAGTTCCTTGCTCCCCCTTGCCCATGGTGTTTTCTGACAGTCAAGGTGGTTGGCCCGTCAGGGTCAAGTAGCCATTTGGTCAGGGGTCTCAGGGTTTAGGTTTGGTGCAATCAATTGGGGTTGGTCATGTGTAATGGTCTTAGATTAAAGAGGAATGGGGAATGTGTCATTTGGGTCAAATTGAGACAAAACATGGATTTGGGTTGGACCAAACCACTAAAGCTGGTTTTGGCTGAAGAGGAGATCATTTGGCTTAGCTTAATTATTGGGGATATGTCACCATCCAAAGAGATTTGGCTAAACATGGGTTAGATTGTGTCATTAAAAGGGTTAAAACCTCTTTAAGAAGGCTTAAAAGTGGCTTGGTATTTTGCCATTAATAGCTTGATGAGGTGGCAAGACTAATATGGCTCATCTATGGCTTGGGAATGGCTTCATGGCTTCCCTTTGGCTTGGCTCTTTTGCATGAGAAAAAATTTTGAATTTTATGAGATATTTTGGTGGTATTTGTGCTGAGGCTTGATTTGGAATTACTTGATCATGGACTTGAGACTTAGGAAGTGATTTTAATGAAATAGATGATAAGGGGGAAAATTGTCATGTGGACTTTTAATTGAATTTGGGCTTTTAGAATTAAACATGGTGGGCTTGGGTTTTTTTTTAAAGATTGAATTTGGGCTAAAATTTTGGATCAATGTAATTTTGAATTTGATTTAGGTAAATTTCATGAAGATTTTCTAAAGGATTTCAAGTGATTTGAATTGAATTAGAAGGTCAATTTGGTGGATTTTGTCATATGGTCAAAATTGGGGCTTTTTGACTTGGGTGAAATTGAGCTTGTAATTGGGTCAAAATTGGGCTTAAATTTTGTTTATATTGGGATTAGGGGTACTTAATTTTGATTTGAAAATAAAATTGGGCAAGATTGGGGCTAATTTGGGGAAATTGGGCCTTTAAGAGCAATTTAGGGCTTTTGGTCAAATTGGGTAAAATTGGTCAAATTAGGTCAAATTTATGATTAAAATTTGAAGTTTGGAACATTTGGGATGATTTTGGAGTTTTTGGGAATTTTTGTAATTTTTGGGTTATGAGGGGCATTTTGGTAATTTTTGGTAATTTTGGGGGTATTTTGGAAATTTGGTTATTTTGGTCAATTTAGGTAGTGGTGAGTGATTTGAGATGACTTTTGGACAAATTTGGGTATTTTGGGTAATTTTGGGATTTTTGGCAAAAATTAGGGTTGTAGGGGTATTTTGGTAAATTGGTGATTTTGGGCTAGAATGGGCATGTAAGCCATGAAGCCATGCCAAACAATTGGAGCCATATAAGGACTGATAAAACAAAAATATATAGTATTTTTAGACACATTTTATACCTATTTTTGAGATATTACACTTTAATGGAAGGTATTTGTGTGTTTTTCATTCAGGTACAAGTAAAAAGGTGAAAAATGCTAAAATGAGTGAAAAAGAATCAAATTTGGAGCAAAAATGCAAAAATGGTGCAAAAGTGATTTGGCGCCTAAGAGTCAGATCCGCCGCTTAAGCGCCGATAAAACAAAGAAGGTCGTGCCTAAGCGCAAGAGGCCCCGCGCTTAAGCGCCAAAGGCAGGTACTTGACGGGTTAATTCATTTTGTCAAATTTTAAAGGGACATTTGAGGCACCTATTTACTAAAGAGGGTGGTTATGACCACTAGAAACGAAAAAATTGTTAAAAGACTAGTGAAAGGAGGCATCCCTTGGAAAACATATCGAATCAGGACACATTTTGAAGAGATACCAAGACACATCTTGAAAAATTATAAAAGAAGGAAGTTGAGAGAAAAATGGGGGGAGTCCTAAGAAGTTATTGAAATAGTTCGTGGAGAAACTTTTGGAGAGATTTTTCAGGCACCACAAATTTACTTTTGCCTTTTTGCTTTTAGTTTTATTGTGAGAGTTAAGAGTGTTGTTAGAGAGAAGAGATTCAAAGGAACTTCAAGTGTTTGGTGGAGGACTTGAGATAAGTTTTTATCTTTGTTTTTAAACTACTTTTGGATTTAATCGAGACTTCTTGTTGGTTTGACAATGATTTCTACTTTTAAACTAAAGTGTGGTTTTTTTCATGGATTATGAGTAGTTTTCTTTATCTTTCTCCTTAAAATGATAAGTAATTAAAGTGTTAGGATTTTGAGTATTTTTCTTTATCTTTCATCTTAAAATGATAAGTAATTAAGTAATGGATAAAATGAGTAGTTTTCTTTATCTTTCTTCTTAAAATGATAAGTAATTAAGTTTTGGATGGAATTTGTGAGACTTCTTATTGGTTTGACAATGATTTCTACTTTTAAACTAAAGTGTGGTTTTGTTTTCTCCATGGATTTTGATTTGACAATGATTTCTACTTTTAAACTAAAGTGTGGTTTTGTTTTCTCCATGGATTCTGAGTGTTTATCTTTCTCCTTAACATGATAAGTAATTAAAGTGTTTGATGGAAGTTGTGGAGAGTATTAATCTTTAATGTTGAAAGAAGTTGTGATCATTTAATTCCATGTAATTCATATACTTCTTGATCTGGCCCATCTAGATGTTCAAATTTATTGTGAGAACATGTAAGAACCAGGCCGGTATTGTCTCAGTCAATAATTGGAAAGAATCACATGAGGTTGTATGAATGAGAATGTACTGGACTGGTATTGTCTCAGTCAATAATTGGAAAGAATCACATGAGGTTGTATGAATGAGAATGTATTTATATGATTTAGCACAAATAAATAGGGAAATAATATTTGAAGGGTGTAGAGCTAGAGGACTTTAGAGTGACAGGCTAAAACCCCCAACTTGGTTTATTATTTTAGGTTATGATACGAGATGTTAGCCCCCAAGTAGAGGGAATCGAAGGAACTCTAGAGTGAGAGATGATATCTTCCTTGCCTAGCCGGTCTTCAGAATTATTCAAACTTTAATTTAGCCAA
This sequence comes from Phalaenopsis hybrid cultivar, assembly GCA_002079205.1. NCBI lineage: Eukaryota > Viridiplantae > Streptophyta > Magnoliopsida > Asparagales > Orchidaceae > Phalaenopsis > Phalaenopsis hybrid cultivar. The sequence goes on from JXCR01075797.1 coordinate 18,186, forward strand.
TGTTTTTTATAGCATCTCTAGTAAGGGTAAAGAATAATATTGCTTCTATTTGGCACAACACAATTTGAATACTTCAACAACAGAATTCCTATACTTATTAATGATTCATGATATGGAGAAAGATATTTCATATTCACTGTTTTTCTTTTACATAAACTCAAGTTATATTTAGAAGTTGTTTATGTTTTGTCAAAATATCAAAAATACCAAAAAGATTTTAATTTTAATTACTGTAAAAATATATATAGTTTAAGCAAATGTCTTTTTGAAATAAAAAGTTTGTTATTTAGATGTGCATATTGTGAACACTCCCTGTGGGTTCAATATTCGGGGCTTAATCAAAAAGTCGTATATTACTTGATAACAATATGTATAGTTGCGTAGTATCCTAATATATATATAAATTAAAAAGATAAATTCTTATTTTCTTCAGGATCAAGTTTTTTGTGTTGTTGCAAAGTAGGAAAGATAAGTGAAAAATATAATTGCATAAATTGTTATACTGTTGCATATAAACAGTCGGGATCAATTTTTTGGCGTCGTTGTCGGGGAGATTGATTGAAAGCAAATTTCTATTTTAGAAAGTCTTATTTAAACTTTAAGAGTTTTTGTAGGAATATCTTATTATAGTATTTTTGTGTGTGTTTTATTTTATTTTATTTTAGTGTTTGTGTAGTTCAAGTTCTGAAGGACTAGTGCCCTACGATTCTGAATTAGAGAGAAGTGTTAAGAAAATTAGAAAATGCAAAAAAAATTAAAAGTTTTGAAAAATCTAAAAAAATTACCGAAATGGCAAACCAAAATGATCAAAATGCTGAAATTCATGAAGAATTTTGAACTTTACAAGATTAAGCCAACACTACGGTAGATGAACTTCATTGTTGTATTCAAAAACCTACTGTAGTGAATAATTCATTTGAACTTAAACCTGTTATTATCCAAATGACATCAAATAATCAGTTTGGAGGATCACCAACTGAAAATGCAAATTTAAGTCTTGCCAATTTTTTAGAATTGTGCGCTACATTTAAATATGATGGTGTATCAGATGATGTCATAAGAGTGGTCACGTCCTTTCTCACTGAAGGATAAAGCTAATATATGGTTGAATTTGTTAGCACCTGGATCTATCAGAACTTGGGGTGATTTAGCATAAAAATTTCTTGCTAAATATTTTCCACCATAAAAAACTATGAAGCTTAGAAATCATATTACATCTTTTAATTTGTTTGAAGGGGAATCTATTTATGAAGCATGAGAACAATTTAAAGAACTCTTAAGAAAGTGTCACTATACCAGATTGGTTAATAATTCAAACCTTTTATAATGGATTAATTGGTTCTCTTAGATTTATTTTATACCAGATTGGTTAATAATTTAAATTTTTATAATGGATTAGCTGGATCTCTTAGATCTATATCCGAGATTGGTTAATAATTCAAACTTTTTATAATGGATTAGTTGGATCTCTTAGATCAATTATCGATCGTTGTTGGTGGTTCATTGATGTCAAAACCAATTCAAGATGCTTATGATTTAATTAAAGAAATGGCTACCAATAATTTTCAATGGCCTTCTGAGATGGTAAATCCTAAGAAAGTAGCCAATATTCATGAATCTA
>JXCR01075802.1:5702-18730 GCA_002079205.1 Phalaenopsis hybrid cultivar
TTTTTTTTTTCCTCCTATAAAGTACAGTGGTCGAAAGGTCCCTGGAGCAGCAGATCCTCCGCCTCCCCTCTTCTTCTCTTCCATTTCAATTTTTGTCTGCTCTGCTTTTGTTTCGTTCCTCTGTGAGCGGCAAATGGCGACGGCGGCGGCTGCTGTGGCGACGGAGCCGGTCACTTATGAGGAGGTCCGCCGTAGGAAGCTGGAAGAGAACAAGAAAAAGCTGGAGGAGCTTAAGCTCGGCCACCTAACCATTGCACTGCGCGAAGCTGTTTCACCCAAGACCTCTCCAGTATCGATCTAGTCTCCCCTCTTCCCTGTCAACTTTGTGTTGCTTCTAGTACGATTGCTTATTTGCTCGCTTGTTCTTTCTGGCTTCTTGATTTGCTTGATTTTGATTCAAACAGGCGAAGCCATTAAAAAGAAAGGCCCAGTCGCTTCCGGGGGAATTTGTGATTCGCAGACGCTCTGATCGAATTGCTAATTTGCCCGGGCAAAGCTATAAAGAGGTCGTATTAACTTTTGTTTTGCTGTTTCTTTTATCCTATAACAAATCTTTTGATTTTTTTTTTTTTTGGTCTTGTGAAATAACATTGGATGTTTCTTTGCTTTATAAGGCTTCAATGGTGGTAATGTTAGTTTTGAAATCTTAGGTTTTAGCAGAATCACAGTTTTAAACCTCTGGGAGCCTGTGCAGTTTGAGCTTAGCTTCTGGTAAAATGTTGTCTACAACTATTGCCCAGAAGTGTCTGGGAACTTGTTTAGACAGTAAATATTTATATAACATTTTAATTTCTAAATCACATAAAAAAATGAAAACATTAACTTATTTGAAGCAAAATGCACCTTTTCATGTGTATATTTTGATTTGATTCAAACACTGAGGGGCTATATGGTAACGGATTTAAGGATAGTTAAATCTTGTAAGTCAAAAGTGTTAATTTTAAATATAGGATTTTGTAAAACCATTTTTTTTTCTTTCAATTTCTTCTTAGTTTTGTATTAAATCCCGGATTCATTAAATCACGCCAACAAGAGGATTTAATAAACCCAGATTTACAGGATTTATTAAAGCTGTTAAAGCCGTTACCATAAAACTCCTAAGGTGTTATGCGAAAATTCAGGTTTTAATTTGTAAATTCATTAGAATTATGTGGAATATATGCTGTATATAAGCATAACATGAACCATTAACCATGTACATTTATTAGTAGCCCAAAGCCAGAGAAGATCCATGTCATCTTGACAGCCAGTTGATATTCATCTAAATGGTGGAGCAGTTTAATATGGTGGTATAAGTTGATAGAACACTTAAGTTTTATGTGGAAGAGTCTCAAGGGAAAATATGATAAATGCACAAGATAATAATAAATGGGATTAAGCAATTGTAAGAATACATTAGAATTTATCTTGTGCATTTGTTATTTTCTTGTGGAAAAACCTGAGAAACAGGAAAAAATCACGGATGCACACCACATAAAAAATTCATTATGCAAAGGAAAAAGTACATATAATTTCACCACTCAAATCTTCTTTGTACAATACTAGAACTTAAAGATTCCAAATCCTCTCTTGATCGCGCGAGAAATCACACTCTGACGCAAAGACTTCGTAGTAAAGATTGAAGATAGTCAGATAGGTTGGGTTAGCAATTGAGCTGGCTCAGTTCAACGAAGTCAACTAAGCTTAGTCATCGGAGCCAGAGGGTGACTGAACGATAATTCGTCACTTGTAAAATATCAGAAATGTTCCATTATAGACCCTCACCAAATGGGGCTAAAAATGTAATATCACTATTGCACCAATTCTTTATAAATAGGGGAAACATTTAATGAAGAGACCACTATTTCCATTGTTTATGTCTCTCTTTTTCTCTTTTTCTACGCTCCATCCCTTAGGTGTGATTCACGGACAAATTTTGATTCAACAGATATGAAAGGTTTGGGTGGTAGAAAAGTAAACATTAAAGTTTAGCTGTTAGATATCTAAACTTAAGCTCATCTTAAATTGTTATAAAGGATTACTGATACGGGTTTCATTAGAAATCGCGTGCATCTTAGAAGATTTCCATGAATTTTCTTGAGCTTATTTTTTTTTTTTAATTTTAAGAAAATAATGTTCAAAATTAATGCCTTGCAAGTGAAATGTAAAAGGATTTCATTTAACTCTTTTACATACATATGCCTCCTTTTTCAAACTAATTCATAACAATATGTAAAAATTTAAATTTTAAGAGAAAGTCATCGGTTTTGCAGGTACCTTCTTTTGAGATTATTGTACGGCCTCGCAGGTTTGTAAATCTTTCTGAATATAATGAAAACATCCATAAAATGATTCGAGGATGACCTACCTATCATATTCCAACCCACATATTTCCTCATGTCAATCTTTAAATTTTCAGAGTGTTTAGGAGAACAGATCTGGCAAATCGTGTGTATGCTTCAGACGAAGCCCGTGAGTACGCAACAGAAAAGGCTCTAGAGCTTCAATCACAGCTCGATCCAACCCATCCTAGCTTTGTTAAGCCAATGCTGATATCTCATGTCACTGGAGGCTTTTGGCTGGTGAGAATGTTGCAAAATAAAAAAAAAATTATAGAAAACTCCTTTTTTGCTGCTTTTCTAGTTCTATCGGGATTTTATATTTAATGTTAGGTAGATTTACATACATACCACTGAATTCTTATGTATTTACCTATTACTTTCTCTAACAGGGCCTTTCGAAGCAGTTTTGCACCTCTCATCTGCCCAATCGCGATACATGGTTTACTTTAATTGATGAAGATGACGAGGAAACACAAACTCTTTACTTAGCTCCAAAAACTGGGTTAAGTGCTGGTTGGAGGGGCTTTTCTATAGCTCATGAGTTGGTCGATGGAGATGCTCTAGTATTCCATTTAATTAAACCTACAGCATTTAAGGTTATTGTGGCATTATTTTATCTGCTAATAATCTTCTTTACGGTAGTTTTAAACCTTTGAAATTAATTTCATCAATTAAAAGAGTTAGAATTGTTATGTTAGTGATCGATATGTCAAAACCATTTGGTAAGTTTTAACTTTGTTTTGTTTAAACTTTAGCTCCAATGAAATGGTTTATTAAGCTTAACCACTTTTAAAAGAAATTTTTTTTTTCATAAAATGTGATGCAATTTTTAAATTAAAACGTGCAATGTTTTTATTCTTATTCAAGCAAATATGTTCCCGTTAGCCTTTTAATTTTTTATTCCTTGTAGGTCTACATAATTAGATGCAGTGGCTTTGATGATAGCAGTTGATGTAGCTTCAGTAGCATCAGGAGCAACAGTGCTTGCAACCAGTAAGTTGTATGTTAATGATATTGCTGATCCACCTCAAGCATGTTACACAAAAACAGAATTATTTAGTAATTAGTTGCTTTCACTAGAGTATCCTGTTAATTAATTTTTAAAGCATTTTAGAATAAAGTAAAATATTGGGCAGGCAAGGGGCAGTTATTAGGTTACTTCATTGTTAAATTAATATGCAGGTTATGTTCTTAAAATATGAAAATGATTAATCTATAATGTTGGGTTGGGATATAATTGTCTAGAATAACCTTTCTTGAGAGCCCACATTAGATGGAACCTCTTGCATAGAGTGCATCCTTTCTTATTTATTCGTACGTTGATAATGTTTAATTGGTTTTTCCTCCATTTATTTTGCATTTAAAATATTTGTTAGTGGAGTAAACTCAATGCATTAAGAAGCTTTGCTGAATTTTTTAGATCCTTTTTTTTCCTCAGTGTTAATTCGTGAATTATGGTTCATTGGAAGATAATTATCCTATGTATTCAAAAAACTAAATGAGTTGATTAAAAACTGTGGAAATTAATAGTTTAGGTTTTAAACTTTAGTATTCATGTAGGTGTCGCACTAAAAATGGTGTTGGTGTAATTATAGATAATAGTTAGAAGGATAATGTTGTAAAAATTAATAGAATTGAAGATAGAATTATAGCTCTAAAGATTGTTGTTGATACTAAGATTTTTAAAATCATAAGTGCTTAAGCTCCTCAAGCAGGTTTAAATATAGATTTAAAAGAAAAATTTTGGAATGACCTAGACAAATTAATACTTATGATACCTTTTGAAGAAAAATTTTTTATTGCAGAAGATTTAAATGGACATGTTGGTAATGTGGTAGAAGATTTTAGAATTATTCATGGTTTCTATTGTTTCGAAGTGATTAATGAAGAAGACAAAACCATACTAGATTTTGATTTAGCATATGATTTTATTATTGCTAATACTTTATTAAAAAAAGATAAACATATTATTATTTATAAGAATGGATCTAATAAAACAGAAATTGATTATTTTCTTATGAGAAAAAGAGATCGTCAAGAGTGTAAAGATTTTAAAATTATTCATGGTGGCTATTATTTCGAAGTGATTAATGAAGAAGGTAAAACCATATTAGATTTTGATTTAACATATGATTTTGTTATTGCAAATACTTTATTAAAAAAAGATAAACATATTATTAGTTATAAGAATGCATCTAATAAAATACAAATTGATTATTTTCTTATGAGAAAAAGAGATCGTTGAGAGTGTAAAGATTTCATTCCAAGTAAAAATTTAAATACTCAACATCAATTATTAGTTTTAGATTTTAAGATAAAGAGTTATAAAAGAAATAATATAAAGAATCATTATCATATAATTAGATGAGGGCACCTAAAAGATGCAAATAAATTTTTTTTTATTAATAAACTTCAAGATTTCAATATTTGAAATGTTCATGGAGAAACAAATTCTATGTCTGATAAGAGAACAAACACCATTAAACAAGTGACAAAAGATATATTTGTAGAATAAAAAGGAAAAATTTTTATAAATAAAAAAAGTTAGTGTTGGAATGATAATGTGCAAGAAAATATAAAATTTAAGAGATTGTGTTATAAAATTGGTTTAAAAGTAAAAGCTTAGGGAACTGAGAAAAATATAACGTTGCCGGTAGGAAGTCTAAGAGAACAATTTGTGACACTAAAAATTCTATTTTTAGTAATATTTATAATAAATTGATACTAAAAAGGGTGACATGTATAAGGAAAGAAAAGAAAAGTAAAGATTTAATTTAAGTAAAGTGTATTAAAGATGAAGATAAAAAATGTTTTTTTAGAGAAAAAATATTTAATATAGGTGGGTGAGCTATTTTGATAAATTTTTCAGTAATGTTCCTGAAAATACGATTGACCTTAGTGATCTTAATATCGTTAGTGATAATAAAATATTTTATATTTGCTTGTCGTATTACTAAAAAATTAAGTGATGAGGCTTTAAAGAAAACTAAGGGTGAAAAATCAGTAGGATCTGATAATATCCCAATTGAAGTGTGGAAATATGTAGGAGATTTGAGAGTTTTTTTGGTTTACTAGACTCAAAATAAAAAGATGTTTGAGGAGTCAAAGAAGAGCATTTTGTTCTTCAATTTTGAGAATAAAGGGGATGCACAATAGTGTGCAAATTATAGAGGAATTAAGTTGATGTGTCATACTTAGAGTAATTGAACATAGATTAAGACATAATACAAAGACTTCTCATAATTAGTCTGGATTTATGCCGAGCAAATTTTCTATGGAAGCTAAACATTTATGGAGAGGTTTGATGGAGATGTACATAGAGAATAAGGAGGATCTACATATAATTTTAATTTAGTTAGAACAAGCTTATGATAAGGTTCTAAATGTAGTCATTTGGAGAGTTCTAGAGAAGAAAGGTGTTGATATGACTTCTATTCAAGTCATTAAAGATATATATACTAGAGATGTTACTTGTATACGAACAGATGAAGGATTGACCAAGTATTTTCCTATTTTAGTTGGATTACATCAGGGATTGGCTTTAGGCCTATATCTTTTTGGTTTAGTTATGGATGCTTTTATGAGGCATTTAGAGGAGGATGCACCTTAGTGTTTGCTTTTTGCTGATGATATCCTTCTTGTGGATAATACTGAAGAAAAAGTTCGGTAAAAACTTGAATTATGAAGGTTTATGTTGGAGTCTAAAGGCTTTCGTATGAGTAGATCTAAAATTGAATACATTGAATGTAAATTTAGTAGTAGTAGCTCTAGTGACAGTTGTAATTATGGGTGATCAAATCATTAAAAGGCGTGAACGTTAGATATCTCTAGTCTATTGTTCAAAGTGATGGTGGTACAAATGGGAAAACTTGGTTGGTTGAAGTGGAGGAATGCATCAAACTTATTGTGTGATATAAAAGTACCTTTTTGACTGAAAGAAAAATTTTATAAGATGGTGGTGAGACCTGCAATGCAATGCTATATGCTGCAGAATGTTGGCCTTTAAAGGAGAAGCATAAAATAAAGTGTTGTTGAGATGAGAATACTTAATTGGATGAGTGGCTTGACACTTGGAGACAAAATACGAAATAAATATATTTGTGATAAAGTTGGGGTAGTTATGGTAACATACAAGATTAGAGACATTCGTCTTAGATGCCTGGTCACATTAAACGTTGAACATCTGACGCTCCTGTTAGGAGAGTGGATGCTTTTGATTCGACTTATGTTAGGTAGATCTAAAAAGATGGGCTTCTTATATAAAAATGATCTTAATCTTTTAGAATTAAATGAAAATATGACACCGTTAAGACGCAATGAAGAAAAATGATTCATGTAGCCGATCCCACTTAGGGTCTGTTTGGGGCAGCTGCAGCTTATCCAGCTTATCCAGCTTCTCCTGATAAGCAGCTGATCCTGATAATTTGCTGATGAGCAGCTGATCCGAATAAGTTGGCTGGTTGTTTGGTTTGTGCCTTTGAAAAACAGCTGATTTGTAACTGTTTATGGATAAATGACCATTTTGCCCTTGAACTGAATAAATTGTTACGCTGTTTGGTTTCTGCTGTTTGAGAACATCTGATTTGTTGATCTACAGACTGCCCATCAGGTAAGATGATATTTGAGGATTTCAGATTTCTATCAGGGAAAAAATATATATTAAACCAACACATAAAAAAAGGAGCATTTACATATTTAGCACTCAATTCTTATGGATTTACATATCTCACTTCAAAACTTTCATTTTTACACTCGTACCACCAAATTCCTATGTATTTACATAGCTAACACTTAAATTTTACTTCTAGCAGTCTCACAAAAGGAATTTGTAAATGAAGCATGAACAAAAAAAACCAGAGGTAAATCGCTTAAGTGTAAAATTAAATAAGAAAATTTTACTGCAACAAAGCATTAGGACAATGACAATCAGGATTTAAAGCATCCATTCGAAAAAAAAGTTTCAAAACTCTAAATAGAAGTAGATGCATAACAGCATAAACAACAAGTGCTTCAAAATGAATTATTACAAGCTACAGAATTGAAGTTTGAAGCAGATGCAAGATATTAAACATCGACGAAGCATCAAAAAAGTATATGGGGATGGACCAGAAGCGTAGAAACATGGAATGGCAGGGGAACCATGATAGTTGTGCTTGTTTTATTGGTTCTTGAAGTAACTACATGGGATGAGTAGTGCAGAGACATGGATGGACCAGAAGCACAGAGACATGGGCTGAGTAGCGGCTTCCTTCGGTAGGGATGAGCAGCGGAGAGGTAGGAGCGGCTTTCTTCGGCAGTGGCTTCCTTCGGATTCTTTCGGCATGGATTAGCATCGGTTTCCTTCGGCAGAGAGCAGCGGCTTCCTTCGGCAGAGCGCTAGGGGGATCGGGTTTGAGGGCAGGGGCGTAAATGCTTCGGTCAAACACTGGATCGATCCACGTCTAATAGAAATAATAGAACGTTGTAAATATGTGTTTTGGACAACGCAAGCAAAACGTGCGAATCAAATACAAGGGCTGCGTTTTCAAAAATGCCGCCGCAGTTTTAAGCTGCCCCAAACAGACCCTTAGTGGGATAAAGGTTTGTTGTTGTTGTAGTGTTAATTCGCAGATTGAAGGGAGCTACAAGAATGTGAAAGCCTCTTTGGTGTTCTGAGAGGAATTTCTTGGAGTGGATCTGTAAGTAACTGGAAGTTCACTATTGAATTGGAGTCGACAAAGTCACTTTAGAAAAGTGCTTTAGTTTTTCAACAGACAAGGGATCTGTTTTGTAGGGAAATTTACATAATTCTTATCCATTTACATTTCTAACACTCAGAGTTTGTTATTTACATTTACAACAAATCGGTTTCATAAATCTATGCAAGAGTCGCATTTGACTTTTAAAAAGTGGTGATATTGGTATTTTTTATGCGATGCTAAAGATCTTAGTGTCATGAATGTAAACATGAGTGTTTAGGTTTTAGATATGTAAATATATAAGAATTGTGTGGTATGTATTTAAACGCCCACCTTTTTTTAATTGTTTTGTGGTGTAGGAAGTGATAGTGTCCAACGAATTTAATAATAACATTAACAACAAGAAGAAGAACAAAACAATAATAATGATAGTAATAGTATCATTTGAGTCATTTAATAATTCTAATCCTTCATTGTATAAGTGTTTATATGAACCAAAATTGGCATTGCATTTATATTGGAGGATTTTTGCCTTATAAAAACATAGCTTCTATATATTAGACAGAAAAAAAAAAAAACATTCTTCGTGCTATTTCACGAGCTCTAACTTGATATTTTCCTATCTTTTTTAGCTGGCTTAAGCTTCAACTGTTGCCAGAAGGAAGGCTACGGCAATGCAGAATGAGTCAAAATTTCCCGTTATTTTTCTTAATATAAATATGAAATTCCCTGCCAGTTTTTGGTGAGGTCGGCCGCCACTTGTTACCTGTGTTGTAAGCACATTTGATCTCAAACCTAACGGCTATATAACATCATCCTGCTTGAGTTGCCTTCAATGTTCTAAAAAATCATTTTCGTTGAATTATTCATCATTGGAAGAATTAGTTGTCTCGTTTTTTAATAGGGGTTTTTATAAGCCAGTCATTCAAAATTTTAAATATAAATGATTAGTGTCCAAACTTAAAATTTTACATTTCAATCGCCCAAAAATCTTCAAAAAATTTAAATATAACTGTTTGATTACAAAGATATTTCAAAAAGAAATAAGGTTTTGGGCGATTGAAATGTAAAATTTTAAGTTGAGGCGGTCAAAATATTATATTTAAAATTTTGGATGATTGGTATATTAAAGTTTTTTATATCAAGTAATGGTTGGGAGAGCATATAGCGTATGATTTTAATTCTAGATGGCACCTAACATGTTTTAAATTTGTCAAAAAAATGATTGAGACTGTCTATTTTGAGAGGGATTATTGCGTCCGTCCAATAAATTTTTTTTTTTTAAAAAAAAAATTTTAAAATGGCCTACTGACATACACTATTTGATAAATGAGGAGTTTTTATTGGCCCACTGCACAATAATTTTACCTATTTTGGTGAGTATATGAGCTTAAAGGCAATATAGTCCAATTCTTCCAATAGAACAAATAGATCTGATATTAAATATTATTCATACTTTTTGATAAAGTTGATAAATTTATATGATTTTTTTTTTGTTTCTTATTATATATATTACCTTGATAATGAAGCTTAATTTATAATGCTGATTACATTTTTCTAAGCATTAGCTCCATCTTTGCCTCTCATGACTACATTTTATGACAGTTAATTATTCTCTATCATCACTACCATCTCCAATATAACTTATTTATTTTAAATTATTTGACATCCGCTTAATTCTAAGTTTTGTTCTCCTAGCTCTAATAATCTCAGTAGACCGTCCAATCTGAATTTAAAATTTTTTTGATATACTCTTATTTATTTAAAGTGAAAATAAGTCACATATAATTTTAAATTAAATCTATATAATTATTGTCTCACCAATATTCAATAAAATTACTTTAAAATATTTGTGGACCCAATTTTTTTTAATGTATTATTAGCTATCATAAATCTATATGGAAATTCCTACAATGTTGCTATTTTATACTTCCATTTTATGTTTATTAGGGCCTAATGATAACAGCTTTAGCAGTTATAATAAATCATGTATTCCGATTTTACTCCTGCGGGTAACAAAATTTAGATCTACCTAAATTCACTACATTATAAACCCCTAAAACAAATTTCTAGGGGCTGTATCTCACACATTATCTCCTATTTTCTTGCAAAGTTTTCTGCTTTCATGACAATTACTGTTACTTATGTCTCACTATCTAAACATAACTAAGCCTTATAAATTGCATTCAATGAAGAATGAAAATCAAATGCAGGATACTGAACAAGCAAACCATCCAAGAACCAAATAAGCTGCATATTTTAGTTAAAAATTTTATATTTTATCATATTTTCATCATCCTTGCTGTAAGCCCAACTACACATTTCCTTTTTAAACACACAAACGTTACAACTCAATTCAGAAGTTCTTTAACTGGCAAAAATAACTTACAAAGTTCAACAAATCTGGTTAGCAGTTTTCTTGCTATTTACATCTCAAGTTGATTGCCAGAAGAAATCCTACATTAAAAAATCACAAAGAGTAAGGAAGTCAACATGAAATATTTCTAGTTATCAATAAAAAAGCAAAAAATTATCAAGTCCAAGCTTACCGGAGATCAATCCCGCTTCTGTTTTTCAGACTCTCTGGTATTGGACCAGACAGCTTGTTATTTTGCAGAAAGCTTCCAATTACAAATATGAAGAACAGTTAGCCATCAGAAAACCAAAATATTTAAACATCATCACAATAATAATAATTGGCACTTACATCTCCTTAATATTTGGAAGGTTTGCCAGAAAAGATGGGATCGATCCAGTAAATTCATTGTCGGCCAAGTGCCTTCGAACAGAGAGAAGAAATGTCAGATAAACTACATAGTGAAGAGAAGATTTTGAAATCATTGAGCTTACAGGGAAGCCAGCTCCTTCAAATTGCCCATTTGTGGAATTTTACCAGCGAGTTTGTTTCCAGACAGCCAACTGCATCCAATAATCTAACAGTTATGTCAAATTGCCAATGGGTTGTATTATCATTCAATAGATGAGTTTTTTTTTTAGTACTCTCACATATCAGTGATTGCAGTTAGATTTCCAATGCTATCTGATAAAACTCCGGAGATTCCAAAATTTGTCAGATTTCTGAAAAAAAAAATGATCAATATCAGATTGAATGAAGACTAAGGCTCAGTTTGAGCTTTAGTTTTTATGAAATTTTGCTCGAAAATTATATTTTGAAAAAGCCATGTTTTAAAGTTATAGCAGTGGCTCGTGAAAGAAAAAAACAGAGAATTCTCAAAAATGATCTTTTAAATATCACTCTTTTGGGCTGTTAACATAGCATCTGAAACATTGCTATTTACAAAATCTAACATTTAGATGCTATTTTTAAACTATTGAATTGATGTATTTACATGTGCCACGATCAAAACATTGAGAACTTGATAAAAATGAAAAGTATGGGTTTACATTTTATTATGAATTTTGCTATTTTAGTGAGAATTTGAAAATGTATGAAAGAGAGTGCTAGATTTGTAAATAGCAATGTTTCAGGTGTTATGCATGTAAGCAGCCAAACAAAATTTTTTTCTTTCTGTAGAATGGAAAGTAGTGTAAAAACTCTTCCAAATGGAGCGTGAGGGGCTGTTTGGGATAATTTTTTTTCTTTTTTTTATTTTTAAAAATAAAAAAAAGGAAATAAACACAGAAATAGTGTTTGGCTATATATTTTTAATTTTATTTCTACTTTTTGTTTTTTATTTGTACACCACTATTTTTAAAATTCTATAACCAGTAAAAACCTTGTTATTTTGACCCTCAATTAATGAACTAAGGTAAAAGGGCAATTTTGTAATGTGGCACCGCCACCTACCATCATCTCACCTACCGCCCTCCTACCTGCCACCTACCGGCCACCTACCACCCACCTATCTCCCACCTACCACTCTCTTGCTTCTATAAATAGAGAGGGTGTGAGGCCTAGAAGAGCAAGGGAGAAGAGATCTTCAGCTACCACAAAGGAGGAGAGAATAGCTAGAAAGCTAGAGAGGAGGAGAGCATCTTGATGCCTTGTATCAAGGTGTCGCTTGAGAGGGAGGTCGTAGAAGGAAGATGAGGGCTCATCTCTATGTATAAGCTATGTATTCTCCATTTCTTTTGCCTTAGTGAAATATTTGATTGATTCCCTCCCGTGGACGTAGATCCAGTTGGATCGAACCACGTAAACGATCTGTGTTTGCTTGTGTTCTTTTTCGTCTCATTTCTATGCCAGGAAGTACATATCTCACAACAATTGGCGCCGTCTGTGGGAAGATCCATACTTCTTGGCTAGAGGCGTCCGCGTAAAGGTGTTCGCGGCCAGCGACGAAGAAGAGGAGTTCGACATTCACGAACAGAGGAGCAAGCGGATCGTGTCGCAGGTAGCCGAATCGCGACAGATTCGGTGAGCAGTGAAAGCGTTGATCGACTGAATTAGCACTGCAGGTTGTGTGGTTCGGCGAGACGGAGGAGGAACTGCCCGTAAAGGAGCAGAGGAAGGCGGGTCATTCGGTCCTCGAAGGGGCAGATCTCGCGAAGGAGGAAGATTTCCGCGACAGCTAGCACACGCTGCGACAGAAGCACGCCGCGACAGCTCTCGGAATTTAGTAGGTGCTCAGCAAAGCAGACTTCAGACATTATTGGGGATCAAGCCACAATAATGAGTTCCACCAAATTCAACATCGAGAAATTCAACGGTAATAATGATTTCGGTCTATGGAGAGTAAAAATGAGAGCTCCATTGGTTCAGCAGGGTGTTGCAGAAGCCTTGCAAGGGTCGGCGGCATTGCCGGCTGACATGACCGAGAAGGAGAAGATCGGCATGCTGGATGGCGGCATTGCCGGCCGACATGACCGAGAAGGAGAAGATCGACATACTGGACAAGGCCCACAGTTTGATAATCTTGAGCTTGGGAGACAAAGTTCTGAGGGAGGTGTCGAGGGAGACAACGACTCAAGCGCTTTGAGCCAAACTAGAGGTACTCTACCTGACAAAGTCTCTGGCTAATAGACTTTTTCTGAAGCAGCGCCTATACTCCTTCAAAATGCATGAAGA
>JXCR01075802.1:20303-34492 GCA_002079205.1 Phalaenopsis hybrid cultivar
AAAATGGCGAATCTGTATAGTCATGCTGCCAAAAACAACATCACTAAGGAGGATTCTTCAATTGAGGTGGAGCTGCAACAACAACGAACTTTGACAGATCAAAGGACTGTTATGAACAATCAGGATGAAGTGGCAGAGGAGCAGCAAGTGATTGAGCCAGAAAGAAGATCTGATGACTACAGCTTGGTAAGGGACAGACAAAGAAGTACATATCTCACAACAAACCTGTTTTCTCCTTCCTACCTCTTCTTCTCCCTCGCAAGTCTCAATCCCCCTTTCCTCTGAGGTTTGTCATCAAAGCTCGTCTCGAGAGAGATTATTCCATCATGACACTGGATGTAAATTTACATTCAGAGTCTAGTAGGCATTTGCCACGTGGCATGTGGGCTCCACTGTAATACATCGGTGGGTAAGACTTTTTAGAGGGTGGGGCCCACTTGCCACGTGGCATATGCACACTGTACTCCGTATGTAAATTTTGCGTCTGGTGTCCTGAATGAAATAATTTTTCCCATCTCGAAGGACTCAAACGGCTCCTAGCGTCTAGACAAAGAGCAGCAGGAGGGTTCTCAAAGCTCTGCAGATCATGCGACATCAGATTGCTAGGAGGAGGCGAGGAGCCGACACCACTATCAATGTAAACAACACTAGAGGCAGATCCGGCAGTGCACCAATGGAGGGAATGGCGGAGAAGGGGGTCAAGGATCCAATGGCGGCAAACAGGGTGGAACACTAGGGGTCAGGAGAGAGTAGGTAGAAGAAGGAAATTGGATGCAGCGACGAGCAACCGATTGGATTGGGAGGGATCGAGATAGGAAGGAGGGATGGTGAATTTGGAGACGATGGAGAGGGGAATTTTGGGGCAGTGGAGGTAGCTGCGACCAGGAGCCAGAGATCGGGTCGAAGGAATAAAGGTCAATTGGATCATCTTTGTTATCGTGGTGGTGGTTAGAGTTAGATGAATCAGGAAAGGGGTTTT
Source organism: Phalaenopsis hybrid cultivar (assembly GCA_002079205.1). Lineage (NCBI taxonomy): Eukaryota > Viridiplantae > Streptophyta > Magnoliopsida > Asparagales > Orchidaceae > Phalaenopsis > Phalaenopsis hybrid cultivar. Next base: position 21,283 of record JXCR01075802.1, read on the forward strand.
TATAGGAATCTAACATTGAAGAAGCAACACATCTTACTCCTCACCACACATCTGATATCAAGGAAGTGATCAAGTGCTCATTGGAAATGACAGCTCCATGTCTATTTCCCATTATGGTCAAGAGATATCATTTAGCTTGTAAATTTGAGCTGAATATCTAACGTGTTACATGTTCTAAAAATTTCTCTGAATCTTCTTTCCTTCTCTCAATTAGCTTGTAATTTTTTTTATTTTTATCTTATAGTGTTCTTAATTTAATGTTGGATTTATTTTATTTGGGTTAAACGGTCCTTTGTGTTATGACTGGACATACAAAGTGTTATTTTAGTCGTTCAGCTAAAAGCTACTCGTGAATTTTTTTTTAAGTTATAGGTTGACCTTAAAAAAAATATTGAAACATGTTTTATATTTTTTACTCTTACAAATAGATAAATCAAAACAGTAACAAACTAATTTTCTAAAAATATAAAACGGAAAAAAAAAGGAAAAGTGATCCCAATAAGTCTCTAAATATTTAGAAATGGAATAATAAGCATACTTGAACTTACAGGGTCGCCACTCTAGCAAAACCGCCATAAATATCACAGGTTAAACCAGTCCATGAATTTTCCTTAGGCAAGCAAGGATCTCCTTTCCAGTCTTGTGGAGGATTAGCAAAGCTTCTTGCTATATTCTCCATCGCAATTACTGTATCAAACATCAAAACGTAAAGAGAGTAGGAAATTATAATTATGGACGCAAAAATCTTCATCTCAAACATGTTAAAAGTGGTCGCTTACCATCTCTTGTGAGTGTTCTTCCACCTATTGGGACTATCTGAAAAAGCTCTCCTGCAAAATGCAAATGATTAATTGGGATGGATCGCTTCACAAATTAGTCAAATTGAAATCTGAAAAATCGAACCAGCTAAGCTGTTGCTAAAATCGATCCAAATCAAACCGAAATGCAATTCAACTTAATCGGCTCGGCTCGGTTTGGAGGAAATTGAAATGTAGCATTTGGTTCTATTTCAAAACAAAATAATTTAAAATTAAGGTTCAATTTCAAAATGAAAATTTTATTTCTCTTTTTTTCTCTCACTATCTCTTTTAAAAATTTCAAACTAAAGTAAAATAAATATGTCGTATGCTCAATTTATTTTCTTTTCAAATAAATTTAATTTTATAATCCTAAAAATATTTAGTTTTTCAGCTTCTTCAGTTTAATGAAAATATTAAAATCTATCCGAAAACCAAATATTCAAATTTTTTAAACAAAAAATCAAATCATTATTTTAAAACCAAACCGAATCAACCAAATCAACCAAATGTGCTTGATTTGGTTTGGTTTTGACCAAACAAAGCAAACCCCTACCTGCATTAATAACCGGGCCGACAGGAGAGTCAAAAGCCGGGGTCAGCGTGATTGTCGTCTTACCGGCGAGCGGCCATTGAGATCCATAGACCATGACTCCCTCAGTTGAGATATTGAGGCCACTGTAGAAGGCTCTTCCATTTATTGCTACATCAAATACTCTCCAGCTGAATGGGCTGGGAGTTCTATTGTCCTGGAAGTAGAGGGCAATGTAGTAGCTTGTGTTTGGGAGGTCAAAAGGAGGCCAATTTATAAGCAGCTCTTTCCCTCGGCTTGTCGTCAAGCCTTTCATCAGAGCGGCAGGCGGAGGGAAGTTCCAAAAGTCAGGGGATGATATGTTGGAGTGGCATTCAACGACGGGGTTGGCATCGGTGAATGATTGCCAGTACCGGTTGAAAGGATCATCTGGATAGCTAGTTCGAGGAACCACATTGAGTAACATATACTGTTAACTTTGAGAATAGAACTAGCGTAAATCTCATTGATGCAAAGAGAAGTATAAATATCTGATACAGAATCTACTAGTAAGGAACCAAATAAAAACAGAATAAAGGGAAAAAAAAAATTAAAAAAAAGCAAATCAAAGCAATTAATACACAACTCTGCATATTCACATTCTAATATTCAAATAGTCTCCATCAAGTTGAAGCATATATGTCAATCATGTTCAACTTGGATTTGAAATCATCGAATAGTGACCGGAAAAGATTTTTTGTGATAATATCTGCTAGCTGGCCACGAGATGACACAAACGGAACACAAATGTCCCCAGACTCGAGCTTTTTCTTGACAAAGTGACAATCAATCTCCACATCCCCGGTGCATTCATGTTGGACCGAGTTTGTGAGTAATGTTATGACAACCTTGTTATCACAGAACAACTGTACGAGAGCCAAGAGTGTCATATGTGGTTCTCGGAGCATGATGCGTAACCCGAGAACTTCACAAATTCCCAAGGACAATGATCGAAATTAGGCTGCTGCACAACTCCAAGCAACTACAGACTGCTTCTTGCTTTTCAATGTGACCAAGTTTCCCCACACAAATAAGCAGTACCCCGAGAAAGATCGCCGATCATGGACGGATCCAACCCAATCTGCATCTGTGTAAACTGCAATAGAACGAGATGTGTGGTGGGAAAAAAAGAAACCCGAGTCCGGTGTGCTGCTTAATTAGTGGAGAATCAGGTAGACAACTTGGTGGTAGTGCTCATAGGGATCATGCACGAATTGATTGATTATCCCAACTCCGTGACATATGTCGGGGCGTGTATTAGCAAGGTAAATGAGTTTCCTCACAATGCACCGGTATTGAGCCTTGTTTACAGGAAATGCATTGGGAACATTAAAAAGTTTTCTTGTCTATCAGAACAGCCACAGGTTTGCACAGGAGAAGATTGTTCTATGTCAAAAGGACAATCATATGTTTCAAATGAGATAGACAAATACCCTGAGATGACCGAGTAATTTTCATGTCTAAGAAGTACCGGAATGATTCCAACTCTTTCATTTCAAAGAAAGCAACAAGAATGTCTTTTAGAGACTCCAATGCCGGTAGATCATTATCTGTGAGAATAATATCATCAATATAGACAATAAGGATAGCTAACAGGACGTCAGAGGAATGTCGGAAGAAGAGAGTGTGGTCTGATTGGGCCTGAGTGAATCTATGGCCGACTACCACATTTATAAAATTTTCGAACCATGCCCGAGGTGATTGCTTCAATCCATACAGGGATTTTCACAATCAACATACTTGCCCTTAAGAGGCAATAGAGTCAAAGCCTGGATAAAAAATCATGTATATCTCCTCTGTAAGATAGTCATTCAGGAATGCATTTTTTACATCAAGCTGGAATAAGGACCAATCCAAATTCACTGTAAGAGAAAAGAGCACCTGAATGGTATTTAATCTAGCAACTGGAGCAAAGGTCACCTCATAATCAACTCCGTAGGTCTATGAGTACCCTTTGATAACTAACCGTGTCTTGTTGCATTCAAAGGATCCATCAGATTTAAACGTAATGTTGAAAATTCATCAGCATCTCACTGCGTTCTTGACCAAAGGAAGATCAACAATATCCTAAGTATGGTTCCGCTGGAAAGCATTCATCTCCTCCATGAAGACAGCTTTCAAGGCCGGGTCTTCCAAAGCAGCCTCAGTAGTAGATGGAAGCTGATGATTGGTCAGGGTCGTAGCAAATGCTCTATAGGTTGGCAATAATCTGTGAAAAGAAACATAGTTTGCTATGGGAATGATCGAACATGTCTGATTGCGTATCTTACTAGAGAAACTGACTTCCTCATTTGGATTAGGAGCAGTGTTGAAGATGTCTTTTGGAGCGGATTCAAGGTCCAAGAAGGGGTTAGCGAGCTCTAGAGTGGGTGCATCAAAACAAGGACGTCGAGTGTAGACATGGAGAGTGAGAGAATGTGTTAATGGAATCAAAGAGACAGATGACTCATTGGTGGTAGAAGCAGTGGATGAAATCACAGGAACAGAGGGTTCCTCGATGGTAGGTGACGTGGGGGGAACATCCATAGGAGTGGGTAAGGAATAGTGTCCAAGAATTCTAGCTCCCCTTCACTGGAGGCCGAGTTAGGAAAGTAGGGACCGCTTTCAAAAAATGTGACATCGACACTCACATAGACCTTATTTGTGCTAAGGATGACATCATTCCATAAACGTTTTGGGACAATAAAGTGAAACATAATAAAGCAAGTAACAACGAGGAGATGTCGGTTTGCTCTCTCGGCTATCCCATTTTGTTGAGTAGTATCGGTACATGAGCTACGATGAATGATGCCCTTACTCACCAATAATTCTTCTAATGTAGAGTTAAGAAATTCACGACTATTATCAGTTTGAAGGACTTGAATAGAAATTTTGAATGAGTTCAAAATGAAGGTGTGAAAGTTTTTGAAGTTAACAACAATTTCATATTTATCTTTTAAAATATAGATCCGAGTTATCTGAGTGTGGTTATCAATCAAAATAAGGAACCACCATTTATTGATGTAACTAAGAGTGCGAGAGGGTCCCCACAAGTCACTGGGAATAAGAGAAAGGAGCGAAAAGTTTGTAATAGTGGGATGGATAAGAAACACGGTGATGTTTAGCTAACCAACAAGTTTCACATTTAAAATTAGAAAGATTTTTATTAGTAAACATCAACATATACAATTGTTTTAGATACTGGAAACTAGAATGACCCAAACGACAGTGTAATAACATAATTGATAATTCATTGGACTAAGATAAACTGCAAATACTGGGTGAAGTGTCTTCGTTCTCTGTGTTTTTCTCTTGGAAAAAATAAAACTTGTCTACCAGCTTAGCAGTTCAAATCATACTCCCCGAACGACGATCCTGAAAAATAATATCATAAAAATGAGCAACACAATCAATGTCATATATCAATTTACTTACGGATAAAATGCTACACTTCAACAGAGGTTTCAGAGTTAGATCTGTAGTTAAAACAACAAATCCTTTACCAACAATAAAACTTTGGGACCTGTCAGTAATTTTAACAGTATATTTCCTTGAGCAAGGATGATATGTCGAGAAGGTTTGAGAGCATTCAGTCATGTAGTTCGTGGCACCTGAATCAATGATCCATGGACTAGAAGAATCAAAAGAAGTGAGTGTCAAAAGATTAGTACCTTGACAAACGTAAGAGGTCGACGGGCCGGAAGAGAACGAACTGGATCCAAGAAGCTTGATTAAGTTCTTCATTTAACTTTTAAGAGAATCAGAGGACTCCAAATTATTCTTAATAGAGGCCGACATTGTCATGTTGGACTCAGTACCGTAGTGAGACTCTTGATAGCAGAAGATTTGGCTAAAGGTTTGGATGCAAGTTTCCTGTGGAGTTTCAACACCTATCACGAGTGTGGTTGGGCTTGTGACAATAATCACAAGTGGGATGACCGGCCTGAGATTGAGAACTATTAGAGACCAAGGAGAATGCTTCGACCGACGATGTAGAAGCACCAAGCATGACAAGTCTCTTGATCTCTTTGCAATGAATCTCTGTGAAAGAAGCACAAATCAGAGGAAGAGGATCTCGACTAAGGATACGTTCATGGACTTCATCAAGTTCTTTGTTAAGGTCTGTCAGAAATTAGAACATGCGGACATTTTTTACAATTTTCTAGAAGAGAGATACATCGACAGGAGATTCCCAAATATAGTCATAATAAAAATTGTATTCCAGCCATAATGCAATTAGGTCATTGTAGTACTGGGACACGGTCTTAGATCCTTATTTTGCCTAATGAATTTTCTTAGACACCTCATAGAGTTGGGTGAAATTTCCTACATCAGAGTATGTTTCACAGATTTTTGTTTAGAGGGCACTAGCGGAGGGAAGTAACATATACGATCAGCCAACTGAAGTCTTCATGGAGTTTATTAGCCACGACATGACCATAAAATCCTCCACTTCTCAAGCTTCATATGTTGGGCCAATCTTTGGAGGTTCACGAATCATACTAGCGAGATGACCGAATTTCCCACGAGCTTTTATGAACAAATACACAGATTGAGATCACTGGAGAAAGTTAAAGCTGTTCAATTTATGAGTTGTGATCAAGAAGTTTATGTTGTTTTCCGGTCCTCCGATCTGCAGAGGAATTTAGGTTATTGTCGATCCTCCATTGGATTCAAGTACACCATTGGAAGGTGGCTCTGTGGTGGAGACCGTATAACTTTGATTGAGCCAAAGGAGATGTTGGGAAGCCGAGACATAGGAATATTATGGGAGCTGGAGGGAGAACCAGCAACAGAAGATCCTGCAGGGATAGCTATGGCCTCGGGAAGGAGCTCCAACGATCCAAGAGAAAGACTCGACCTGCTGAAGGAGGATCTGACAAGTGGAAGGAACTGCTAGTCACTGGAGAAAAATAAAAACAGCGCCTGGAAGATTCCTCCTGGAAAAATCAGCGCCGGGTTGAATGGCTAGCTGCTAAAGCAAAAATCAAGTCGCTGTAGAGGGACATCTTATCACTGGATCAGAGCCTGGAAAAACATTGCCTGGAAGAATCAGCGCCTGGAAGATTCCTCCTTGAAAAATCAGTGCTAGGTTAAACGGCTAGCTGCTGGAGGAAAAATCAAGTCGCTGCAGAGGAAGTCTTAGCCGATTGAGGAAGAATCAGAGCCTAGAGGCCAGCCAGCGGCTAGTGGAGAGACCCGACAACTAAGTTAGAGCCTAGCTCTGATACCATGTTAATTTTGAGAATAGAACCAGGGTAAATCTTATTGAAGCAAAAAGGGGTAAAAATACCCAATACAGGATCTATTAGTACAGAAACAAATAAAAATATAATAAAGGGAAAAAAGAAAGAAAATAAAAGCAAATCAAAGCATTTAATACAAAATTCTGCTTATTAATATTCTAATATTCAAATATATACCTTTTGAGTAAAGTGTCAAATAGTAAAATTACACTTTGCATGGAGCCACTTTAGTCCCAGAATCTATAAAAATGTCAAATTAGTCCCCAAGCTCTTTAAATTTGGGTTTAAATAGTCCCGTGTGAGGACTATTTCAACAACAACAACAACAACAACAAAGCCTTAATCCCAATACGTGGGGTTGGCTACATGAAGCCTTTTTCTCCATTGTGTCCCATTTAGTGTCATATTTTCATTTAATTCTAGTAAATTAAGACCATTTTTTATACAATAAGCCCAAGTCTTCCTAGGTCTACCTCTGCATTTAATGTGACCAAACCAACTACGACGACTTTCTCTAATTTTGTCCATCACAGGAGCTACACCAACCCTATCACGAATATATTCATTTCGCATTTNATTTCAGTCTTAGCAGTACTTTTCTATCACACAAAAGGCCCGAAGCATTCCTCCACTTCAACCCAAAAGCGATACTTTTCTATCACACAAAAGGCCCGAAGCATTCCTCCACTTCAACCAACCAACTTTAGTACTTTTCTATCACATAAAAGGCCCGAAGCATTCCTCCACTTCAACCAACCAACTTGAATTCTCTACTAACATTCTCATCTATATATCACCAATGTCTTATAAAATTTTCCTTTCAGTCTAAGCGGTACTTTTTTATCACACAAAAGGCCCGAAGAATTCCTCCACTTCAACCAACCAACTTGAATTCTACTATTAACATCCCCATNGTAGAGCTATTACTACAAAAAATTACATTCCATGTATTCAGTTTTAGTTCTACTTAAACGAAGGCCTTTAGACTCTAATGCACCTCCATAATTCAAGTTTTTCCTGGGCTTTTTCTCTCGTTTTATCCACGAAAAGGATATCATTCATAATTCAAGTTTTTCCTGGGCTTTTTCTCTCGTTTTATCCACGAGAAGATATCATCAGCATATAATTCAAGTTTTTCTTGGGCTTTTTCTCTCGTTGTATTCGTTATTCAGTGAAGACTATGTCAAACGATATTAAAAAAGATTATGGAATTAATTGACACTCTGGGACTAAAATGCCCACTTACAAAGAGTTAGGAAACTATTTTGACACTTTTCTCAATAAGTTTTTTATGATAACACTAAGTGCACTTGAGAGCATAAAAATGCATACAAAGAATCCGTAACCAAACGTCAAACAATGCACAATTGCAACGAGTGAAGAAATCCAATGATTAAATATAAATAAAATGAAGGGACATTTACATACATATCACCCAATTCTTATGTATTTACATAGATAACATCTAAATTTCGAATTTTACATTTATGCCACCGATACCTTTCATATCACATAAAAAATATCACCATTTTAACTTTTAAAACGTAAAATACACTTTTTGATGCATAAGTAAAGTGTTATTTACATAAAAATTGAAGTATACTGGTTATATTTGTAAATATTTAAGAATTCAGTGGCATGCACATAAATCTTCCTAAAATGAATCATGAAAGCTTTACATACCTGATGAGACTGTCTTCATGGCCAAAGCGGTGGCGTGCTATAGTACTGAGAGCATATTTCGAAAAATTGGTTGAATTATACATTGAATTCTCCAAGCTCACCAGCTCCAGTCCAGAAATAAAAGGGCTCGAAGCTGTGGCAGTGTTAGCATTTCTTGCCAGACACACGCTTATAGTTTTCCGCTGTGCCACAACCATGATCTCGTAATAGGAGGTCAGGCCGGCGGCATAATTCTCCGAGGTGTCAACAGTGCTCCATCTCATGCCATCGATGATCTGATCGAACACCGGGGGTTCATTTCTGCCATCAAAGCCACCATAGTAGTAAGTGGTTCTCACAATATATTTACTGCCTTTGCTAACTCGAATTACAAAGCAGTTCTTTCTGGACTTTGTATCAGGGAAATATCTCAAAGTTGAAAGCAGCAGCATGATGCCTGGAGAGTCTATTTGAGACACATTTCCACCATTTACGAAGCCTTCGTCAGGGATCCATGGAATGCCTTCAATGTTCTCCTCGGTCGGTGCGCCGCAATTGATATAGTAGCCTGTATGAAATGAGATAGATGTTACAAATGAGTAAAAGCAAAAAGGGAGAGGAAGAAGAGAGACTGAGCCTGGATTAGACTTTAACAAATATTCAAGGGAAAACCAAATAGTATTACTAAATTCAAATCTGAAATTACAATAAATAACAGTGGAAATCTGAAATTATAACAAAATAACAACACAACACCTGAACTAGGGTTGGTTTTAGGGCAGAGATAATGCCGGATAGGGGTTTGGATCTCCAGGGGGATGACATGGGGGCCGGCTAGCTGGTTGGAAAGTGGTGGCAGCAATGACGGAATGTGGCGGCATCAAAAGGGAGGTGGCAAGCAGCAAGAACAGCTTCAGAGTTGCTGTTGAGGGTGGCGACATCAAGGGAAACCAAGAAAAACAGCAGGTTTGCTATTTTCAGGGTAACAGCAGCAAGGGGAAAACGGCGAGGGTGAAGGGAGTTGATTTGGGAAAGGAGGGAATGAATAGGAAGAATAAACACAATCTAGAAGCCAAGATACAACCGAAGCACCACTTGGAACCCTATGATACAGCCTGTAGAGGGAAAAGAGAGGCCGGCGACAATCCTAAGACAAAACACAACAAAACTAAAAATCAAACCCTAAGTGAACATATATATATATATATTCGTCTCTTCAAAGTAAATACTAGTTAGAGACTAGATAAATAGGCAAGAGCCAAAAAGGAATAATCAAAAGAAGGAAACTAGTAAAAAGGAAAGAAAATAAATGGGAAATAGTATAGGATCTCGTCGGTTTGGGAGTCCCGTGATTAGCTCTCCAATACTGTAGGATCGCGATAATGCGAGAAAGACTACCCCCGTGTGAGAAACGCATAATGGCTTTTAACTTGCTTCATATCATAAGAGAGTGGTGTCAAAATTGTCCCAGAATTTATAAAACTGCCAATATACTCCCCAAACTATTTTGATATGGGCCTTGGGGACTATTTTAGCCCCCTTCAAAAGCGTTTGGGGACTAAGTTGACACATATACTTAGGGACTAAAATGACCCCTGATAAAGGAGTTAGAGGGGGCCATTTTGACGTTTTCTTTTTTCTATCATAAAATCAGTTTCATTCACAAATAACTATGCATTCTAATGGTGAACAGTAGCGGAGATGCCAATAAGGAATGATATTGCATTGATTTTAATGCAAGAGGAAATTTATGTCAATCAAATTTTCATTTAAAACTAATGCATGAATATTAACCACGATAAAATTAGAAATGTTGATGTGGACTGTTTTCCTTTCCTTCCATGATATGAGATCTTCTGTTGCTTTACCTGGACTCCTATCACAGGATCCTACTTGTTGGCTGCGACTTCTTCGTGCTGGATTTCAATGGCTGTTACCCTTTCAAAACAGATTGCAAACTTAGTTTTGCGATTTGTTTTTTATTTGCAAGTTAAGGATTTGTGATTATATATAGGGACGAGTTTGAGACATGTAAAAATAATTCTATTTATATTCTAATTTGATTACAAAACTGTTATGCTGATTCCAAGAATGCTCATTGGATGTATAGCAAGATGCAATTGGAGACTATAGATTGTCAGAAAAAATTACAGCCTTGTACCAACATGAGGATAGGATTGTTATTTAATGATTATTTTCTTTGTTCTATTTCTTTTTTTTTAATTTAAATTTTGGTTTGACTGTGTGATTAAATATTATCAAATCTAATATAATTTAATCTTTCATTGTGATGCGAGTTTCTAATCAAACGTGTTATTCTTTTATGGCCCTAATTTTAATACAAGATTTCTATTAGATTGCCGATTTATCATTTTTATGAATTTCAAGTATTTTCAATTTTTGTGTGAAGTGATGGAACATTGCCAAAATTAAGAGTTTGTGAAACACCAATTTGAACTTATGTCTATACATCTAAGAAACTCAAAAACTCTACTATCATAACTTAAGGTTGCATCCTACAGTCAAGCTAAAACATAGCATAATAGTTTAAGTCAATTAACAAAATAATAAGTGATGCAATTAAAATAAAATAAATTAAAAATCAACACACATTCAATTTAATTATCATGACTCAAAATCATATACCTACATTCGATAAAAGATAGAATAGTAGAAAAAATTTCAATTGGATTGATGATTTAGAAGAATTCTTTGAAAGATGCAATACACTTGATTCTAAAATATTTAAAATTATTTAAATTAAAATTAAATGAGAATGCTGAATTTTTTGCATGAACAATTGTTAGTTTAATAAAATTTAAAAGGTCCATTATAAAATATAAACTCAGAGAGATATTTGTCATTCAATGATTATAAGGAGTGAATGAATGATTATTTTGATAATTTTAAACAATATGACTATACTGTGCTTGGGTATTTTATCGAGTATAAAGATTCTATTGTAAAATACCATTTGCCTGTGTATTACTCTTTCATCACTATATGTTTTACTAAAGGTTTAAGACAAAAAATAAGCATGAAGAAAGATAAAATTTTTCAATGACAAGACAAGGTCTTATACAAAACATTAGAGGTGGAGAAATATTATAATCATTCTGACAGAACTATGACAAAAGTGCTTAATATCACAACAACAAAACCATTAACATCTCCTATAAAGCCTGTGAGAGACACACCAACATGAGAATCATGTATTATTGAATTTGATCCAATTAAAGAGAGTATATAGTTAATGGATATTCCTTTGCAATGAATTGTGCAGTGAGGAAGATTGAAGTTATATTATTTTTAAATCTAAATTTGTTGAATCTGAACTGCGCTTACATAAGAACATGTTCATGAATTTAAACCTATATTTAATCAAGCGGCAGAACTTGAATCTAAAATCAATGTCAGGCATGAGATCATTACATATACTTCTACTTCTAGCAGAATTGAATATATTCATGAAAGCAAAGCTAGATAATCATGCTTACAACCGTTAATAAATCAAATGAGTGAACTAATAAAGTAAAGCTCGAGTCATTATTCATTAATATTATTCCAACATGAATGATAATAATGAAATGAATTTTGTTGTTCTGAGATTCTTGTTTCACAAATTTTTAAAGGGAGCCTTATGACGAGGGTTAATTGCATCATATTTAAAAAATATTGCTAAAATGATCCCTTCATATGAGCTAGTTTTCCTTAAAGACGTTACCCATATATATAATCATAATAAATTTATGTAGTTGTCTGTTTTTATATTTTCTTTCTCATCTCTTCCACTAGAAATTGTTTACAGGCATTCATTAATATGCCCTAGAAAGCATATTAGTAATTAAGCATTTATCATTTTCATTACTTTCACCATATGATATAGCATCATTCATTGGTCATGCAAATTTATTCGTATGTGACTTCAATGTTGAAAACTCTCTAAGTCTATTAAATATGGATATGTAAAATTCAACTCAAGTAATAAGACGATGGTTTGTTAAAATCCTAAAATGTTTCTTCTAGAAGCCCTTAAAAATTTACCTACTAGAAAGGTAAATTTATATAAAATAAATTGGGATAAATACTTTTTTTGAAACTTTCTGAAAATTCTAGTGCTATTTCTGATTTTAATGTAACTTACTTAGCTTCACATTAGAAATCACTCAATGCTTTGGATTCTTCTATATTTCCATCTTCTCAAAAATTCACATTCAAGTCATCATCTACATAACTTTTAGAATTTCATACAGATATTCTTTTGAAGCTATTCTTAAGGATATTAGCATTTCTTCTACATATGATAATTACCTAAGATATTTTATGAAGTTAAAAGATATCAATAGGCGATGATTAGGTAATGCCTATAAATGAAGCTATTGTTGATAAATGCTTAAAATTTGCAATTCACTCAATTTGTGAGTCTAATAAAAAATCAAGTCAAATAGATTAGAGTCAAGTTTTGAGCTAGGGTACTTGCCTCAAAATTTTGAGTCTACAATGGCTCACTTTAGATGCATTTCCATTTGGGTCAAAATTATCGCATATGATCAATAATTAATATGATACAGATTAAAAAAAATCATTGGCCCATTTGATTGACATTTGATTGATATCTTTCATAGCTTATACAATAGTTCCTATGTTTGAACCCCTACACCCCACCCCCAACTCTCCTCTCTTTTACTGTGCAATTTTGAGACAACACAAAATTAATTTGAAGTCGGCTCAACATAGTATCATTTTGAGTTGAGCCGGCTCAACTCAAATTAAAAAGATTTGGAGTCAAGTCGAGCTCAACAATTTTGAGCTTGAGTAGAGGAAAACTCTCTTATGCTCGACTCGAGCTCAACTCATGATCAGCCTTACAATAAGTGTAATAATTATGATCAGCTCTAGTTGGAAAATATCAGCTGAATAATTCATCAAAGCCAAAAATTTTCAAGATAGGTAAA
>JXCR01075802.1:41391-81087 GCA_002079205.1 Phalaenopsis hybrid cultivar
AGATGGAATAAGCTACATTAATACTGAGGCATTTACATACTTACCACACAAGTCTTATGTAATTACTTATCTAACATTCATATTTATATGAATGACACTAATATCTTTAAGATCATATCAAAAATACCGTCATCACTATTTTTTTAGAAGTGAAATACATCTTTCATGCATAAGTAATAAGTGTTTGACACAAGTTATTATAAGGGTTTGTTAGAGATAGTTGCAGTTTTTTGAAGAAGCAGCTGTGAAAATGCAATATGGAGAAGTTGTTGTAAAGCCGCTGTTATGAGAAGTAGTTGTAGTTTGTTTAAATAATTCACATATGTAACAACTTTGTTGCAACTGTTTTTGAACTCATATGACTCTCGGGGTTCTTCTAGATATTCTTACTATAATTATGCCTTAAAGTATGTGTGACGTTAGTATTCAAGGATTTAAGAATCTTTTTTTTCCACTAAATTGTCATGATGTGAGATTTTACTTTCTTCACACCGACTCCAAACCCATTTTATTATTATAACAATAACATTATATTTTTCTTTTTCTTTTTTATGTTTGTTTTCATTCCTTCTAATAAATTTCTCATTTTAATTGCTTTCTAAGCTTAAAACATGCATTATCAGAAAATGTGTTCAAGAAATTTCACTGGCTCAAGAATTGTGTATTGCCACTGTGATTGCATTGCGTTTTATACACGTCTTGAGGAGAAACTAGCTTTGTGAGTCGATTTTATAGGTATCTGATAAATAGAATACTTGATGACTGTTACTTCTTTAAATGGGCTAAGAATTATGAGAAATCCGCTTCAAATAAAGATAATGTCGCCCATAAGCTTGACCATTTGGACATGAAGATTACTATTATAATAATTTTACTTGTTCCTATTTTAATTTTAAATTTTCTTTAATTTATTAATATCAAGTAATATATGACTTGTAATGAAATATTTTAGACTTTTGAATTTTTGTAATATTTTAAAATTTATTTCTAGTGCTTTGTTTCAGCTATTTTCTGAAACTGCAGACTAGCAACCACTTTCTTCAAGAATAAAACCGAAGCAGACAGCGGAAATGGTGAGGCTGCAAAAGGAAGGGAAGGGTAATATCGAGGATGGTTTAGTAATTCCACGAATGACTTTGGGGGCAGCGCTGTCATTTTGCGCTCCGTTCCACAGGAACTAGTCTTGTGGAAATGAGATTTTAGAAAAGCAGCTAGGTGCTTTCTGCCCTAAAAAGCTGTCCCAAACGGGACCGAAATATAAATATCAAACTTAGGTGTTAAATATGTAAATACATAAGAATTGTGCGGTATGAAATTTATCAAAAGAAATGTTGTTATCCAATACGGCTTAACAAAATTATTCAAACAAGTCCCATGCACAAATTTGTATGCTAGTCTTAACAAGGTGCTTACAGCCAACTAAGGCCTTGGACAAGAAAAAGCAAATCTAATTATATTATCCACATTTATGACATGTACAACTGGTGCTCTAAACATAATATAAATACAATATATATATTTCAAAAGGTTATTTATCTATTTCCTTGATCGTGACCTTCTTCTCACAAAAAACATTACTATCCTTGGAATAATAAACTTACTCTTCCTTGGCTTCAACTCTGGTAACACATGCTCCATTTTATTACCTGACATGTAAATCACATGGCCTGGAGAAGGACGAATGATATCAGTCGAGACAGTATCAGCTGCTTCGGCCATTTTTGTTTTGTGGCCATCATTGAAGCTCCTTGCAGGAGTTCGTGAAGGATTTGAAGCACCGTGGCCACCCCCATCGCTTGCTTTTCTCTGCTGCTCGTGCTCTGCTCGCCATTTTCTCAACTCCTGTTCCACCCCAAGTTTTCCTTCGTTGGCTTTGTCGGCCTTTTCCATTGCAACTCTCAGTGCTGCTTTTCTTCTATCCATTTCGACATAAGCTTGTTCCAATCTCTGCAAACTCTTTAACTCAGACTCCTTCGCTGCCTGGATTTGGGAAACAGCATAAGCAATTCTCTCATTGGCGATTTGCTCGACTTCATGGGCACTCTTGCTCAGAGCGTAGTATTCATCGAGAGAAATGGATATTCCTCGAGGAGACTCTCCCATGGAAGCAGCCTCCTCGCTTTCCTGCAGAGCCTGAACTGCTGTAAGTGCCAACCTTTCTGATGCTCGGGAAGCTTCAATTTCTTTCAGAGTTGCTTGCAGCCTGATTTCTGTGGTGCTCAGAGTAGCTTTAGCTTGTTCTGCTTCTTCGCTGACCTTCCTTAGCTCTTCTCGTGCCATCTTTGCCGCGGACTTGAATTGATCTGCTTCCAGAGCTGCCTGTTGAATCAAATTTGGAAGCTCTGCTACCTTTTCCCGTGCTTCCTTCTCTTTCTCTATAACTTGCTTTATTAGATCTTTCGTCCTTTCGATCTCAGCTTCGAGTGCCGAAACAGCTATGGATGCCATTCCTTCCCTCTGTCTCATGGATGCAAGGCCTGTTTTTTCCCTCTCGAACTCGGACTTGAGTGACGACTCCGCTATTCTTAGTATGCTGACTTCATTTTTCGCCTTCTCGATGTTCGCCTTCACCTCTTCAAGCTCCTTTCTTTTAGAAACTAAAGCATCTTTGGATTGCATTTCCTCAGAACTTTCAGATTGTTCTTTCAGTTTGGATTCCATATATGCTGCTAATTCTTGTTTCAGGTTTGCCAATAAACTCAATGCGGTTTCTAAATCCGTCTCGAGATTCTTCGTCTTTCGAAGCTGTTTGTTGAGGACATTCAGTTCTTCTTCAGCCTGCATTATTTCCTTGTCCCAATTGAGGCAATCGTGGTCTTTTGCCAGAGCTGCGCCGATTCGATGCTCTTCGGCCTCAATATGTGCAGCGTGTGCAGATTCAAGTGATTCTTTTGCAGAGATGAGCTCTAGTGTAAGGTCTTCCACTGCTTTCTCCATCTCCTTCAAAGCAGAAACAGCCTCTTCAGCTTTTTTAATTGCGAGGTCTCTTTCACCAACTAAAGCAGAATATTGATCTTGAAGGTCTGCTAACTGGTCTTCTACGAATTTTATCTCTGCAACGGCAGCTAAATGCCTCGCTTTAGCAACCTCGAGCTGTGTTTTAGCTGCAACACTTGCATCATCAGCAATGCCATCCTCCATCTCTTTTGCTCGAAGCTGGGCGAGTTCTGCATCCTGCTTTGCTTGTGCTGCCTCAGTTTCTGCTTTCTCAAGGTCCAACTTTAGCTCTTCAACAAGTCTCCTTGCAGTGTCCAATGCATTCAATACTTCAGTTTTAGTGACTTGAGCATCCTCCAATTGTTTTCTGCAAATAGGAAGTTCTTCTTGAACCTTTGCGAGCTCAAAATGAAAATGTTTGCGCTTCTGCATATAAACGAGAGTTAAGTACAATGCTAAAATGGATGATTGCAAAAAAAACTCTAAGGTGAGATTGGTTATTGTTACAAAATTAATGTGGTGATTAACAGTAAAAAGAGCAAAGAGAATAACAGATTCGTGTGAAAGCCCCGAGATGGGAAAAAGCATAGACAGAGAAAAAAATTTTCCCATACTTTTGGTTGCGTCACACATAGAACTGCAAACTTATGGGTCTAAACCCAAAAAAATCAGGTCACAAATTCTCATATAAGAATACTCAAGTCGATCTTAAACAGTCTTAACTATAGCAACAATCTTTCATTAATTTTTAAGAGTGTTTTACTATCCATAAGATGCACAAAAAAGTTGACAGATCCTTGGATCTAAAGAGAAAAAACCTATAATTCACATTAGCAAGAAAATAGGTTGCATTGTTTACATGATCAAAAGAGATGAAGGGCAATAGGCCAGCATTTCTCATGTTATGGATGAATAAGAACTAGGTGACTTTATGTTAGAAGATAATAGAATGTGATGTAGTCACAAATAAAAAGAGAACATGCATATTCTCCTGATACGGGAGGATCATCATTCCCCCTCCATTTAGATCTAGAGATTATGACCTTAAAATATATGACAAAAATCATTCATTGTATTTAACATAACTATGATCAATGCCATAAAAAAATTAATAAGATAGTTTGATCATCAATCAAATAGGTCAAAATTTTCTCAATGCATGGCTTTTGTTGCATTATAAGATAATTGTGATTTCAAAATACAAAGAATTTTATGTATTTGGAATTAAACATAGAAGTGATATCTTTCATGTACTGTGTGATTTTGATTAGTGAAATACATTAACAAATTATACCATTAAAAAGACCTCTATATCCCATCTAATTTTCCTTGTATATTTTCACATGCTTGGCAAAAGGTTAAACTATCATGAAATCTGTTTAAATTCAATCCACAAGTAATTCTCAAATTATATATGACAATAGATAGGGTGAATTCAAGGTAGTAACTACAGAAATAAAATCATATACATATGGGAAAATAACCTCATCGGCAACTATGTATGGGCATATACAAATGATAAAATGGGAAAGAATTAACAGTGAAAATATTATCAACTAAAAAAATATATTTAAGTAAACAAAAGAAAATTCTGTTAGGTGTGGAGACGATTAAAAGAAACGAAAAAAATAAAAATAAAACCCCGCACATATTTCTTCCGCTCCCAATCCAAATTCCAGTCTTCTGCTCCCATTTTCGAGAACAGGAAAAAAACTGCTTCTATTCGCGATCTCTCACTCCCGTCTCCGGCTGCACAAGAACAAAAACTCCCTCCCATCTCCTTCTCCTTCACGCAAAACTGAAACTCTCGCCTCCTTCATTTCGCGAAAGCAAGAAAGGAGACTTCCCGGTTGGATTGCTTGGATTCTTGTTGAGACTTAAGAGAAGCAGAAGGCAGAAAAAATGTGTTTCCGCAAGGTACTCTTCCTTGGTTGATTTTGTGTGCTTGGAAAGAAGAAGGTGTTCTTGATTTCTTCTTGGTGGCATGCGCAAAAAAAGAAACAAATTTTCTCTTGTACGTATTTCTTCTTCTTCGGTGTATCTCGGTGTAGAGAGAGAAGAGTGAAGAAGTGAAACGAAGAGTTCGCTCTTGTAATTGAAGATGATCAACTGATGTAAATTCCTCAATTAGTAAAATCCCCTGCAACTCCATAGATGTAGGCAATTTGTTGAACCACGTAAATCTGTGTGTTCTTTTCTGTTGTAATTTTTTCTCGTTCTATTTTTCACTTCATCGTCGATCTTTTTAAATTTCATATATACCACAACAACTGGTATCAGAGCCAATGATTGCGGATGAAGTGAATGTTTTAGGGATCGAGAAGTTCGATGACACAGATTTTGATTACTGGATGATGCAGATAGAGGATTACCTCTATGAAAATAAGCTTCATCTTCCGTTATTGGGGAAAAGACATGAAAGAATGTATGAGGCTGAAGGAAATCTATTGGATAGGCAGGTTCTTGGAGTTATTTGATTGATCTTATTGAGGTCTGTTGCACACAACGTCGTCAAGGAGAGGATGACTGCAAATCTTATGGCAGCACTTTCAGGTATGTATGAAAAGTCATCGACGAATAAAAAGGTATATCTGATGAAGAAGTTATTCAATTTGAAGATAGCGGAGGGTACGTCTGTCGTACAACACCTGAATGATTTTAATACTATCACAAATCCATTATCTTCTGTATAAATTGAATTTGATGATGAGATACGTGAATTAAGCTTGTTGACTTCATTGTCAAACAGTTAGGAAACTATGAGGATGGCTGACAGTAATTCTGCAGGTAAATTAAAACTGAAATTTGAAGATATTCGTGATTTGATTTTGGCTGAGGAGGTGTGCATGAAAGATTATGACGAGATCTCAGGTTCGAGTTCAACATTAAATGTTGATTCAAGAGGAAGATTACATGACATGAACTTAAATAGGGGAAGATCAAAATCAAAGAACAGAAGCAAGAGTAAGTCAAGGCCTAACAAACAAGTAACTTGCTGGAATTATGGCAAAACTAACCACATAAAGAGGAAATGCAGGAATCCTAAGAAGAATGAGAATGACGGTGCAAATGTGGTAACTGAAGAATCACAGGATGCACTGCTGCTGGCAGTTCATAGTTCTGCTGATGACTGTGTACTGAATTTAAGAGCTTCTTTCCATACAACTTTATATCAGGAATTGATGCGGAATTATGTTGCAGGTGACTTTGGGAAAATATCTGACAGATGGAAAAGCTCTGAATGTGGTAGAAATGAGAGATATTGACATTGCACTTTCAAATAAAAATAAGTGAACTCTGCAAAAGGTCAGACACATTCCTGAATTGAAGAACCTCATTTCTGTTGGGCAGCTTGATGAATGTGGACATTCAGTAGTGTTCTCAGATAGTACCTAGAAGATTACTAAAGGAGCACTGGTCCTGACTCGAGGTAAGAAAATAGGTATGTTGTATATGACTACTGATTTAATTAACAGTGTTGATATTACTGTTGCAGAGAGCATGACAGAGTTGTGGCATTGCAAACTTGGTCACATGAGTCAGAGAAGCATAAAAGAACTTCAGTCCAGAGGTAAGCTACCAGAACTGAAGTCACTTGATCTCGGCATCTGTGAGAGTTGCATTATGAGAAAACAGAAGATTAGTTTCTTGAAAAGTGGCAAGATGCTAAAGGTAGAAAAACTGAACCTTGTACACACAGATGTGTGGGGACCTCTCCAGTGACCTCTCTTGGAGGCTCTTGTTACTACGTCACATTCATTGATGATCATAACAGAAAGATATGTGTTTATTTCTTGAAGTATAAATTTGATGTATTCAATGTATTCAAGACTTGAAAGATCATGGTTGAGACAGAGACATGCTTAAAGCTGAAATGTCTGAGGTCTGATAATAGTGGTGATTACATTGATGGTGGGTTCAAGGAGTACTGTGCAGTTCAGAGAATCAGGATGGAGAACATTCCAGAAACACTACAGCAAAATGGTGTTGTTGAACGCATGAACATGACCATTAATGAGCAGGCTAGAAGCATGAGATTGCACGTCGGACTACCACATACTTTCTGGGCAGAAGCAGTCAGTACTGCAGTTTATTTGATCAATAGAGGTCATATGTTCCATTAAACTGTGAATTACCTGATGAAGTCTAGAGTGGGAAAGAGGTAAAATTTTTTCACCTTAAGACTTTTTGTTGTCGTTCTTGTATTCTCATTAATCCTAATGCTCGTAATACGCTTAAAGCTAAGTCAAGGAAGTGTTATTTCATTGGCTATGAAGATGAGACATTTGGATATCATTTCTGGGATGATCAGGGTCGGAAGATCATTAGGGGCAGGAACATGATTTTCAATGAAAATATTATGTACAAGGACAAGTCCAGTACAGTTTATGAAACAGCACTGAATGAATCTGAGTTGGTAAGATTTGATGATTTACCAGAGGTCATAGTGCAGGACAGAGATGCTGGTGATGAGGACAGTAGATCCAGGGCATCCACTACTATTGTTTCACAGTCAGTTTCAGAGTAATCTACCCCTATAGTTGCAATTCACGGGACAAAAATGGCTAGACGTTCTCCACAACATTATTCTTCAACTTTGAACTACATTCTGCTGACAGATGGTGAAGAATCTCAAAATTATGAAGAAATATTACAATATGAAAATTCGAGCAAGTGGGAGCTTGCCATGAAAGAGGAGATGGATTCTCTGCTAGAAAATCAGACTTGAGAGTTAGCAGGATCTTCCAACTGAGAAGAATGTTTTACACAACAAATGGGTGTACAGGGTGAAGACAGAGCATAATGACAGTAAAAGGTACAAAGCTAGACTTATTATAAAAGGTTTTCAGCAGAAGCACGGTATTGATTATTCCAAAATTTTCTCGCTTGTGGTGAAACTTACAACCATCAGAATGATATTATCTAGAACAGTTAGATATGAAGACAACCTTTCTTCATAGGGATCTTAAAGAAGACATCTACATGCACCAACCTGAAGGGTTCGTGGTATAAGGAAAGGAAGAGTCAGTTTGCAGATTGAAGAAGAGCTTGTATGACCTAAAACAAACTCCTAAACAGTGATACAAAAAATTTGATAATTTCATGCACAGTGCAGGGTACAGCAGATGTCAGACAGATCATTGTTGTTATGTCAGGTATATTGACAATTCTCATATCATCTTACTGCTATATGTGAATGATATGTTTATTGCAGGTGCTAGTATTGAGGAGATCAATAATCTAAAAGAGCAGATGTCAAAGCACTTTGCAATGAAGTATTTGAGAGTGGCAAAACCAATCCTTGGTATGAGAATTTTCACAGATAGAGTCAGAGGCATGTTGAGGCTCTCTCAGGCTGAGTATGTGAAAAAGAGACGTAGCAAGTTCAACATGGATAAAGACAAACCAGTTGGCATACCCTTGGGAAGTCACTTCAGACTCAGCAAGAATCGGTCACCCAAGTCAGAGGAGGAACGAGATCACATGAGTAAGGTTTCTTAAGCTTCAGTTATTGGTTCACTTGTTTATGTTATGATTTGCACCAGACCGGATATTGCTCATGCAGTGAGAGTTATTAGCAGATACATAAGTAATCCTGAAAAGGAAAATTGGGAAGCAGTGAAGTGGATCTTGAGGTACCTAAGAGGCTCTGCAAAAACTTACTTGTGTTTCGCAGAAAAGAGCTCAGAGGTACGGGGCTACGTTGATGCTGACCTAGTTGGGTACATTGATATCAGAAGAAGTATTACAGCCTATATTTATATTATTGGTGGCACTGCAGTATCATGGGGCTCTAATCTGCAGAAAACAGTTTCGTTGTCTACTACAGAAGCTGAATATATAGCAGTGTCAGAGGCTGCAAAGGAGATGATATGGCTACAGAACTTCTTGAAAGAATTAGGCAAAAAGAATTAGATGGGCACACTCTACAGTGATAGTCAGAGCGTCATATTCCTTGCCAGGAATCTAGCATTACAGTCCAAAACTAAGAACATTCAGATCAGGTATCACTTCATACTGTCATTGTTGGATGATGGACAATTGTTGCTTGAGAAAATTTGTGGAAGTCAGAACCCTACTGATATGTTGACAAAGGATGTTACTATAGAGAAACTGAAGTTGTGCGCAGCTTCAGTTGGTCTTCTAGCTTAAAGACGATAACACATTTGAAGAAAAGGGCTACGCCGCCAGTGAAGGACATCAGTTTAAGAAAGAAACGTTGTAGTCTGTGTACCGGTCTCTAAGTGGGAGATATGTTAGGTGTGGTGACGGTTAAAAGAAACGAAAAAAAAAATTAAAACCCCGCACATATTTCTTCCGCTCCCGATCCTGACTTCCGTCTTTTGCTCCCATTTTCGCGAACAAAAAAAAAACTGCTCTTATCAGCGATCTCTTGCTCCCGTGTCCGGCTGTGCGAGAACAGAAACTTCCTCCCGTCTCTGTCTCCTTCACGCAAAACAGAAACTCTCGCCTCCTTCATTTCGCGGAAGCAAGAAATGAGACTTCTTGCTTGGATTCTTGTTGAGGCTTACGAGAAGCAGAAGGCAGAAAAAAGTGTTTTCGCAGAGTACTCTTTTTTAGTTTATTTTGCGTGTTTGGAAGGAAGGTGTTCTTGATTTATTCTTGGTGGCTTGCGCAAGAAGAGAAACATATTTTCTATTGTACGTATTTCTTCTTCTTCGGTGTATCTCTGTGTAGAGAGAGAAGAGTGAAGAAGTGAAAGTGTTCGCTCTTGTAATTGGAGACGATCAACTAATATAAATTCCTCAATAACTCCGTGGATATAGGCAATTTGCTAAACCACATAAATCTGTGTATTCTTTTTAGATGTGATTTTTCTCGTTCTATTTTTCACTTCATCGTCGATCATTTTAAATTTCATATATACCACAACAAATTCTTATTACTAATTTTCAGATTTGAAAAGTCTCTACGACAACACTCCCTTTCAAACTAAAGGACATATCATGAAGAACCAATTTGATGCAAAGATTAGAGAATCAAAGTGATCCAAGAAAATTTGTTAAAAAATAGGCTAATTAGTCTATATGTTGGAGACATGGGAAGAGATGATCGACTTTGCCATAACAATATTTTTACAGAAATAATAATCTATTTCAATATATTTTGTTTTTTTTATTGAAAACTAGGGTTGGTAGTGATATGGATGGTTGTCTTATTATCACATTTGATTTAAAAACCATCAGTTGAGTCAAAGAATAACTAAAAGCTTCAATAAGATTTTTTATTCGCATCATTTCAAAGGTGCATTGCCTCATAGCTTTCTATTAGCTTCATTGCTAGTATAAGCGAAACTAATCCACATTTTTACTTCTACATAAAAAAAAAAAAAAAAAAAAAAANAAAAACTTGAAGTAGACTTAAATCTTCAACAAATCCAGCACAATCAGCATTAGTGTGGACTTTAATTTTAAATTATTATGTTTCTAATAAAATATTTCTTTTCCTAGAGATCTCTTAATAGATCTAAAAAATAAATAAGACAATATACCATGCTTCTGCTTTGAATTTTGCATATGCAAATTTAGAACACCAATAGCTACGGAAATACTAGGTTGGTGGCAATTAGCTAGATAAGTACTTCGACCAAGAAAACATGGCAAAGAGAAACTCTAAGCTTTTCTCATAATTGAAAGTCCATAAAATCTCCATTAAGTCAATTGATTTGCAGCCAAGAAGCACAGCTTTCTTTGGCATACAACTGAGAATTTTTAAAAACTTTTTTACAACAGAACATTTCAAGATGCAAAATAAATAAAAACTAAATTATAATCATAATTAAGAAGTGTAAAACAAGCAATGATTTTCACGCGATCAGCTATAGCTTAAATGCAAGCCCAGGCGTCCAACATATTTAAAACATTTCTACACAACCGGTACTAAAGCAAATAGTTACTCCTTCAATAGACATAAAAGTTTTTGCACTGACCATATCTTCAGAACCTCCTACTTTCTAGTGGAAAAATCTCCTGATCTTCTTTTACTTGGAGAGAAAACATTGCTCCGATAATCTCCATCACAATACTCATAAAAAATACAAGATCTAATCAAAGAACAAAAGTAAACACAAGAAGAAAATGAAATCTTACACGTGATGAGTTCCTGCAAGAGAAAATTGAGTGATCACAATGACAAAATATCCATGGATCTCATCTCTTCTTTTAAATCTGATATTTATTTGAAATTTTTGCAGAAGATAATAGGCTTTGATGGCTGGTTTGAAAGGAAAACGAGTATAGAATTTTTTTGGGCATATAAGCCTTATATTTTAACCCAAGTCATAAAGAAATTATTTATATTAGATGCCCAAGATTTCAAATAACTACTTAAGAATAATAAAATAAAATTTCTCGCATTTGCATAAACACTCAAGTTACAAACTTTTTTTACTTCCCGCACTTAATTTAATCCCAAACAGCTGAATTATGCCATTAAATGTTTTTAATTTTCGACATTTGTGTAGGCCCATAAAGTAATTTGCAGAAATCTGCTATAATTAAATTTTATAGGTCGAATATTTTCTAAATATTTTTTTTCTGGACATTGCAATATTTTGTGAAGAGCTGCAATTACTTTAGAAATACCCTCTATGTACGTCCACAAACAACCTCTGTAGGCCATACTAACGTTAACGGTACTTCCTGAGCCTGGCAGGCCTAGTTCCTTTAAAAATGCAAATGTCAAAGCTCTATCTATTGAACCTATCTGCTGAAGTATTGGTTGTCACGTTCCAACAGCTGTCGAGTTGACTTGACGAGCTGATCTGTTGAAGTGACAGCCGTCACTTTCCAATTGTCGATTGATCAGCAAAGCTCATTCAATGAGTACTCTACAAAAGGAACCAATAGTCGAAGCATCGATCATCATTAAAAAAGGGCATACATTTATGTCTGTTTATGGGTTGTTTGATATCCATGTTATCGTCCTCTTTCATTGAAATTTTGTAGACATACCTTGTACTGTACTAAAATTATTTAATATTTTCTTCTTATACCCGATTCAAGAGAGAAAAACCATATGGAGTCATAAATAGAGGTTATCCTACATTTAAGGGAATTTTTTTTTGAGATCTTTTCTCCCTTTACTTTCTTCATCCATCCTCTCCAGATATCGAAGGTGGGGATTCTTAGAGTATGAGCCCACGGGTCTTTCCTGGGTTGTATGAGCCCAAGGATTCAATACCCTCAAACTTTTGAATTCCCATTATGCCTAATTAATTATTACAATTTTAAAATCAGATTAAATCTATACTTATAAAAATATATATTTGGCCAATTGTTAGTAAGGTCCTAAATGATATTTAAATTTTCTTTTAGTATAAGAATAATTAAGCGACACTACTAGAGTCATACCTAACTTTTCATTACTAAGGGTAAATTTTATCTTCAATATTTTATAATGCATAGCTTTTACACAAAGGAAAACTCAATACATTTTCGTTTTCAAAAGAATCAGTCTTCAAGTGCATGATTTGCTTTGATTATATACCTATTTTTTACAAATAGGTAATTTGAAAACCATCACTTCTAAGTTCCTAACTTTATCTATGATCTGATCATCAAATGTCAACAACAACAACAACAACAAAGCCTTAATCCCACTACGTGGGGTCAGCTACATGAATCATTTTTCTTCATTGCATCTTATTTAGTGTCATATTTTCATTTAGATCTAATAAATTAAGATTATTTTTTATACAATAAGCCCAAGTCTTTCTAGGTTTACCTCTGTCTTTCTTAACATAAGTCGAATCTAAAACATCTACTCTCCTAATCGGATCATCAATTGTCAACGCTTAATGTAACTAAACCATCTAAGATGACTTTCTATAATTTTGTCTGTCACAAAAGCTACACCAACCCTATCACCGATATATTCATTTCGCATTTGCCTCTAAGTGTAAAGCCACTCATCCACCTAATCATTCTCATCTTTGGAACACTTAACTTAGTATTATGCTTCTCTTTTAAAGGCCAACATTCAAACCATAGAGCATTGCAGGTCTCACCACCGTCTTATAAAATTTTCCTTTCAGTCAAAGCAGTACTTTTCTATTACACAAAAGGCCCGAAGCATTCCTCCACTTCAACCAACCAACTTCTACTATTACCATCCCCATTTATATCACCATCGCTTTGAACAACATACCCAAGATATCTAAGTCGATCACACCTTTTAATAATTTGATCAGTTCGTCACTAGAGCTACTAATACTAAAATTACATTACATGTATTCAGCTTTAGTTCTACTCAAATGAAGGCCTTTAAACTCCAATGTAGACCTCCATAATTCAAGTTTTTTCTGGACTTTTTCTCTCTTCTTATCCACGAGAAGGATATCATAAGCAAAAATCATACACCAAGGTACATCCTCCTGTAAATGTCCAGTAAGACCATCCATAACTAAAGCAAAAAGATATGGGCTTAAAGTCGATCCCTGATGTAATCCAACAGAAATAGGAAAATATTTGGTCAATCCTCCTTCAGTTCGAATACAAGTAACAGCTCTAGTATACATATCTTTAATGACTTGAATATAAGTCATATCAGCACATTTCTTCTCAAGAACTCTCCAAAGGATATCTCTTGGAACCTAATCGTAGGCTTTTTCTAAATCAATAAAAATCAAATGTAGATTCTCTTTATTATCTCTGAACTTCTCCATCGTAAGTTTTTTTTAAATCAATAAAAATCAAATGTAGATTCTCCTTATTATCTCTGAACTTCTCCATCAAGCCATTTCAATAAATGTATAGCTTCCATAGTAGACCTGCCCGGCATAAATCCAAATTGATTATAAGAAACTTTGTAATACGTCTTAACCTATGTTCAATTACTTTCTCTCATAATTTTAAAGTATGACACACCAACTTAATTCCTCTATAATTTGCACACACTAGTGCACGCCCTTAACTCTTAAAAATAGGGACCAAAATACTCTCCTCCACTCCTCAGGCATCTTTTTAGTTTTTAAAATAATATTAAAGAGTTTAGTAAGCCAAGAAACTCCCAAATTTCCTAAACATTTCCATACTTCAATTGGAATATCATCAGGTCCTACAAACTTTCCACCATTGATTTTCTTTAAAGCCTCCTCAACTTCCTTTTAACTATAAAAATGAAATATTTTACTATTATTAATGGTATAAAGATCACTAAGGTCGATCGTATTTTCAAAAACTTCATTAAAAAGTTTATGAAAATAACTCACCCGCCTATGTTGAATATCTTAATCTAAGAAAAACACTTTTTTATTTTCATCCTTAATAAACTTTACTTGAGTTAAATCTGTACTTTTCTTTTCTCTTTGTTTGGCTAGTTTATACATATACTTTTCACCATTCTTAGTATCTAATCTATTATAAAGATCATTAAAAGCAGAATTTTAGCGTCACATATTATTCTTTTAGACTCTCTGGGGGCCATTTGATATTTTTCTTAGTTTTCTATGCTTTTACATTTAAACCAATTTTTATAAAATAATTTTTTATATTTTATCTTTTCTTGCATATTATTATTCCGCCACCAATTATTTTTAATTAAAGAAACTTTTTCTTTTAATTCTCCAAGTATATCTTTTGCTACTTGTTTCATAAAGTTTGTTACTTTATCTCACGTAGCATTTGTTTCATCATCAACATTCAAATTTTTTAAATCTAGAATTTTACTCATAAAAATAATTTTATGTGTCTTTTGGGTTCCTTCATCTAATTCTACGCTGATAAATCCTAGTAATCTTTATTTTACAACTCTTCATATTAAATTCTAAAACTAATAAACGATGTTGGGTATTTAATTCCTCACTTGGAATTACATTACAATCTTTACAATCTCAACGATCTATTCTTCTCATAAGAAAATAATTAATTGTGTTTTATTAGATACATTCTTATAAGTAATAAGATGTTCATCTATTTTCTTGAATAAAGTATTAATAATAACAAAATCATACGCTGAAACAAAATCTAAAATAGCTCTATCTTCTTCATTAATCACTCCAAAACCGTATCCATCATGAATATTTCTAAAATCTTCTATCACTCTACCAACATGTCAATTTAAATCTCCTCCAATAAAAATTCTTTCTTCAAGAGGCATCATTTGTATTAAGTCTTCTAAGTCATTCCAGAATTTATCTTTAGAGCCTATATTTAAACCTACTTGAGGAGCATAAGCACTTATAATATTAAAAATCTTCCTGTCAATGATAATTTTTAAGGGTTATAATTTTATCTCCAACTTTATTAATTTTTACAACACTGTCTTTTTATCTATAATTATACCTACACCATTTCTAGTGCGACTCTTACCAGAATACCAAGATTTAAAACCTAAGTTATCAGTCTCCTTAGTTTTTTCTCCAACCCATTTAGTTTCTTGAATATATAAGTTATTTATCTTTCTATGAATCATAATATCAATTAATTTTATTAATTTACCATTGAGAGTACTTATATTCCAAGATTTTATCATAATATTAATTTCATTAATTTTATGCCCTAACCTCTTTACCAACATCCATCTGTAATGAGAGAACCATTACTTATTTGGCACTAAAACAGGGCGCCGGTGCAGCGACCCTTGCACACTTTTCACTGTATGCATGCTATACAGTGTGTCGCTTCCAAAGCACGCCCTAGCACTTACACAAAGATCAAAAGAATTCATTTCATGATTTTTTTTCGACAAGTTTTACGCTAGCAGTCGACTACCTAACGCAACCCTCCATTTTTCACATTCGGGCTTAGGACCGACAATGATAGTGTTTAATCATCAAATGCCAATACAACCAAAAACCTACACCCCATCTAAGAGCATGAATTTAAAGCCATCAACCACTAATATCTCCCATCTAAATAACCCACAATGAAAATTAACT
The DNA here is from genome assembly GCA_002079205.1 of Phalaenopsis hybrid cultivar. NCBI lineage: Eukaryota > Viridiplantae > Streptophyta > Magnoliopsida > Asparagales > Orchidaceae > Phalaenopsis > Phalaenopsis hybrid cultivar. The sequence goes on from JXCR01075802.1 coordinate 57,230, forward strand.
TCTAAAATAAATCAAAATTTCATGCCAATTAAATGAACTCATATAAAATTAGGAAAAACAAAATACAATATTTCTTGATCTTGGCCATCGTCATGTAATTAATAATATAAACTACATATAAAAAAAACATGCAACTGCGTGCATGCAACTGTCTGATGAGATGCCTTGACAAGAATAAACAAGAAAATCTTTATTACTTGATGCCTTTTACATGCTTGGGTGGGCTCCAAAAATTCTGACGTCTCCCAAGTACTCGCCTTGCATTTTTTTAGATCTTTGGGGGGTCAAATTTTCAGAAAGTATATTAAAATATAGATAAGACACTACTCAGAGATTTTACCCTCATTTTTGTTAAGATTTTTTAATATGGGGTTCGAGGTTTCCCATAGACGCAAAACCCTACGGTTAATTACCCCTCCCGATAATGTGAGAGTTGTTTCGATTAAAGCTAGTCACTAAGAAATGAATATTCAATATATAATAGTAGCAAACATAGAATTTTCAATTGTAAAATCTATCACTTGAAACTTCAACCAAATAGTGGAAAATGAAGATGAAACCTGATTAAGATCTCATGGTTCAGACATCTCGGGTTGTCGTGGTCCGTGAACTACTTAATCAAAGGAGGCAGTCGACCCAACCTGACTGAAGAATTTATGTCAGCAACCAAGGTATCCTTGTAGATCTGGGATGGATGTTTGTCTAAGGAGAAATTTAAATCGACCTTAGCTAACAAAAGACTGTTTTGATCAATTGTACTCTTATGATTTACAACTCAAAGAGTAGAAATCCATTAGAAAACATACGAGTTGCAGTCATGACCGTAATATAATGGTGTCATTTGACGACAAATACTCGATTAGAGTGCTCCAGTTGTAACTGCTATTTTATGGTGTCATTTGACAGTAAAACCACGGGACAGATGACTCAGGTCACGTCTTTATTGGCATGCAATTACTTTGATTGTTAATATAAGACCACAATTAATATGACATTAGCTCTTTATGAGTTGAAGACAGTAAAAAATTTGTCACTTCTGACAAACTATTGCAAAAGGTGGATGAGGTTAGATTTAAGTCTTTTAAGTGATTAAATTTTAACTTCAACAATTTCATATATGTGATTTAGGTTTTTAGGTAATTGATTTTATTTTCATTGTTTTGGTTTGCTACTTTGAGATTTTGATTTCAATTGATTTAAAAAATTGAGACATCCCGTTGAAATATTCTAACAACTCCGCCATCAAAAGGGTTTTGGTTATTTGACTTGAACCTCGTCAATTTTACATCTTACTTGTAAAGCATCGAGTTTAGTATGGACAGATGATTGTATATGAACCTTGTCAACTCTGTTTTGCTTACAGAGGATTGTGTTCATATAGAATTTATTCAAATTTATTTTGAAATTTAATTTTGAAAAAAATCCCACCAGTTAAAATCTTCGATCTACAAGGTCATCATCAGGGGATTGTCTATCTTTGAACCGTGTCGACTCGATCCCATTTATAGAAGATCGTGTTCAATTATTAAAATAATTGAATTTAAAATAGACTTTGAGACGTAAATTTAAAATAGATCTCTCTGATTGAAATATTCTATCAACTCGGTCATCATCGGGGAGTTAAACATTTTAAACTTTTACATTTGAATGGTGCATTTAGTTTTGTTAGTTTAAACTTTTAGGGTGTTAGTCATGGCGACTCTTGTTCTTACGAGAAAGAGAATCGGACTAGGTGATTTGGACTTCTAATTTTTTTTACGGATTTGGACGTTTATTTTGAATTTTCTAGACTCAACTCTAATCCTTGCGAGGAAGAGGACGAACTAGTTAGGACTCACAATCTTATCATATAGACAAGCTTGCCAGATGAGCTTGTGCAACATTCTCACATAGAATTTGAGCATTCAATATAATGATTGGAGCACATGTGGGCATTAAGTTTCATGTACTTGGTTATTTTAGATAATTGCATGTCTTAAGGCAATTTGCATAATTTTAAAGCATTAATTAAATCAATAATTGTTTTATAAACAAAACATATAAGACTTAAAATTATGTGAATTTATTATATTTTAATGAGTAGGTTGATTCATGCATATGTTCACTTTAGACTCTTCTTTTTTTTATACCATCATCTGTTGGCTCGCACATATGTTGTGAATCTGGTGGCAAAATTGAAATATTAATTCTTCATTTTAACATTTAAAAAGAATATTTATGTCCTAAACTTAGCACCAATTTATTATAATTCACATTTTAATTCAATTTGTCAACCCCTAAGCTTTGACCCAAGTAAGCTTAGTCCTAATTTATGGCACTTCATAGTTAATTCAATTTTTCATCCCTTAAACTTCGACCCAAGCAAGCTTTAGTCCCAATTTATTATGTTTTATATTCAAGTCAAGCTTAGCCCCCAATTTATGTTATTTTGAATTGAAGTCGAGCTCAGGCCCCAATTTATAGAATTATGTATTCAATTTAAGTTTAGTCATTCCAATTCTTTCACATTTAAGTCATTTAAAAATTTGAAGAATTCAAACTTTCAAAAGTCTTGCAATCCAATTTCAAATATTTAATTTTTTATTTTTTTAATCTTTTTCAAGTTTAAAAGTTCAAATAATTCAATTTTAGGCTATTTTATAAATCTATAAAGTCCAAATCTTAAATTATTTTATAAGTTCGAATTCACTAAAAATTTCGGTAGCCTCTCAATGTCGTCCTCATTTGAGGGGGTTGCATCAAGGTGCCTGCTTACCCGGCCAGCTGTTTATAAGGCGCACCGGTCAGTATCGTGAGACACTGCTGCCCAAGAGAATATTCTAATCTACCGCTCTATAAGACACAAGTTTTTGATAATCCGACATAAAAATAAAGTGACTCTGATTTCTCTACATTTATACTTTTGCTTGTGAGGCAGCGACGTTGTTGGTAAAATGTGGTCGATGGGATAATAAATTACCACATAACTCTTTCATTCTCCTCTCCCTCTCATTCTCTTTTTACACCTCTGATTTTCATAATATATAATATATTTTAAGCAACAATGAAGCTCTTCTGCGGCTATGGAGGGAAAGTTTCTTGTCTTGAGATATATGAGGCAAGGAATAAATCAGGGAGATGTGTAAGTTTGGCATTATTTTCCGTAGCAGAGATTGTAAGCATGAAAGAGCAAAATAATTTGTGTGACTAAGAAAGGGACAGCAAGCAACCAAACTGAATCTGCATGATTCACAAATAATAAGCTTCTCTAAGGAAATAAAAAGAAATATGATTGAAAAATAGCAAGCCAAAATCATTGTTGTGATATCAAAGTTGAACAAGAAAGAAGAAAATTTTCTTCTCAATTTGGCATGTCACGCAAGGATAAAAGCTTCGGTTACATGCAATTATAGTGGACAGGGAAGAATTGTGTGGTAACTTTGGGTTTTGGCCTTCGGTAAGAATAAGGGAGAAGCTTTGAAGATCTTCACATGCTACCATCAGAAGGAAGACTTCGAAGAGGGTTTTCTGCTGAACAGTAAGTTATGCGAGGGCTTTCGACAGGGGGAAGAGGGAGTTTCAGGATCTTTGGACGTTGGCGATCTCGTTGTTGGTTTCCTGGCTAGCACTACTCCCGACCACCTTGTAAGGGATTGAGGCAGGAAAAAGGTCGTGGGGGGTTCTGGCAGGTGAGAGAAGGTTCGGCAAGGGCTTCTAGCGTCTACAGGGAGAAAGAGAGGAACTCGACTCTCTGTACGCCGTGATTCCATCGTCCCTTTCCCTGTTAGCAGTAATCTCAGCCATATCACAAGATTGCAGGCAGAAGAGGCATGGTTTCCAGCAAGAGAGTGGAGCTTTGTATGCCTTGATTCCATCGTTGCCTCCCTCATGAGAGATGCCATCGTCAGCGTATGAAAAAAACAAAGAGAAGGCTGCGATGTTAGTGGCCGCTCCAGTTCTATGCGGTTCTCTTCCTCTCTGTAACCGAGCCTCTCCCATCTTTTAACACGAAAGAGGTAACGGTTATACTTGATTCAAATAAAGCCTCAAAACAAAAATGGGTGGGAAAAATTAATAATTATACATAATTAATTATTTTTTTTCTTTTCTCTCTCTCTCTCTCTCTTTTTATTTTATTTTAAGGGTCAACAGCTTGCTCCTCTAGCGGGATTACTAGCTTCAATAGTTCATCAAACTTATTCTGAACAGTGCTTTAGCGCATGCTGATTTGTTGCTCTAGAAGACAAAAATGATAATTTAGAAGGATTGGATGAATAGAATTCACAACCAAGTAGCCTGATGACTTGAAAGCTTGAGTATTTGAAAAACTTGGCACATTAACTTTGAGAAGCCAAGAAAAAAAGTCATAGTTCGTGCTACACAGAGGATAGATTACGGCAACTCTTGAGCCAGTTTTAGTACTATCTAATATTGTCAAGTAAGTGTGAAAAACACTTAAATATTACGCTAAAAAATACTAATTAAATATCAGACTATACTATTTAACTTGGGGATGTGTTTAATAGGCCTCTTGATAGTGCGAAGTTCAAACATGATCTAGATTTCATGAGCTAATGCTCTAGGGAGATTTGGATGCAAATAAATCTAAATTGAAGAGGAGAATTCAATTCAAGCTTAATACTAATCCCAAATATTACTGTGTTTTGGCTTAAATACTGGAAATGGATAAAAGAAACAAGTGGGTTTCAAAAGCATAGGACAAGAGATTTACTGGTTAAGTAATCAAGGCAGTACTTCTTATGATTGATACGCAACTAAATGAAAGTGTTTAGAGTTTGATTTTTGCAAGGGTTATAGGTTTAATTAAGTTCTTTATTAAGAAACTTTGGCATCTTTAGTAAGAATATATAAATCTCTTCTGATTCTTCGGAGGGGATACAGGAATGAGGGAAAGTTAGTGATTCTGTAAGAATATTTCGAAAAGTTGAACATGAGATCCATATAATTTGATCCCTGTTTCTGCTATCTCGGACTTCTTCTTCCTTCAGTAAATTGGCTGTTATTGTTTTCTTGTTCCTTCTTTGCTGTTTTCATTAGAAACTGGGAAAAAAGGAGAAACAAAATGGGCCATTTTGACATTTTATTTCAAATGACACAGTGCAGAGGCATCCAGCTGGCGCCATTGGCACGGCAATTGCGCCTCTCCCATCTCTGGACCAGTAACCGGTCCAGGCAGAGGAGGGATCAATCGGTTCTTCCAGGCAGAAAATTCCCTCATATAGGAAGTGGGGTCTACTCCTATTTACCCTAGAACTATTTATGTTGCTTTTGTCGTGTGCTAGGGGAGTTCTTGCATATGTTTTTTTTCGGCACAGCCGCCGGCATTTCTTTTCTGAGTTTCCCTTCTAGGACTGTATCCAAGGGTCAAGTGGTTCTCCGGTAGTATCTCACTCCCGATATATTGATTATCCTTCCTTCAACCCTTCTGCATCCTCCTACATTGCTCCCAATCACCCTCACGTGTTGCAGCCGCTCAGAACAGCATTCTGGTTTCTGTTTTTCCTGCAGTTTCCAGCCTCACAGATGCCAGCCCTCCTTCCAATATAGATGCCACCATCTCAGTGGATCCAAACCCTTCCCCCACTTTATCCCAGCCCTGCTGCCGGCATTATAGCTGCTCAAACCTTCCTCCGCAACCTTCCAACCTTGCTGCCGCAACTCCAGCCACCCCTACCGAGCCGCAACCCTCTTCCCCTCGCTGCTGCCATTAGAAAACAGCAAGCTTGCTGTTATTTTGCTCTTCCAGCCACCTGTTTTCCCCTTCCAAAACCTAGTTGACACCTACCACCCTGGATCCACCCCCATTTTAGTGTTGTGTGTCGTTGTTTATTGTAATTTAAGTTTTCCATTTGTCTGGTTGTAATTCCTTGTTTGAATTCAACAATAATATTTTGTTTACTCGTTATTTAATTAAACTCCGGTATCATTTAATATCAAAGCTACCCTAATCCTCTACTCTCGGGTTACTAAAATCCACCACAACCTAACCCAAAATTGACCCAAAAATACTTCCCCTTCCTAATTTTTCAAATCAGCCCCAATTTTTTTCTTTTCCACCAGAAATCACCACTATACACCCTCTTCCACCTACTCAGACCTAAACCCTAGTCACGCCACTGAGGAAACAATCGTTGAAAACCTAATAGGGAGAAAATAGCACAATACTGCTATGAAAAATATGTAACAGAAAATCCTCCAATTGCAACAGAGACTTGCCGCCTTCGAGAAAAGACAATTCGGGAGGAGACAATCCAAAGGGTCACCCATAGCCACAACAGTGATTCGTAAAATCGAAAAGATAAAGTGACTCCCTTCCACAGAGCAGTTTCCAATGATAAAGACCAATATATCGGAGGTTATAATGAGATATCAAATAAGCCATAAATATTGAGTGCAGAGTGAATTGTCATATTTTGACGGTCACATGGACAAGTCAACGAGTGGAACCAGGTAGTTGAACGTGTCGTTGAGTACCAGGAGGTCCCGCTAGATAGAATAATAAAGCTAGTCACCATCAAAGTAACGAAAAGTGCATTGTTGTGATAGAAAAAATTGAACCAGAGGGAAGGGAAAAATAAAATTACTACCTTGTCCAAGTTAAAACAAGAGATGCAGGTCAAGTATCTACTAGTTCATTACAAACATGACATATGCTCAAGACAACGTCATCGTATGATCACCACATTCGACAGACTAACCTCAACTCCAAAATCAAGCAGCAAGAATACACCCAAACAAACATCCATGTCCACCCTGCCTAAGGAGAAACTAATTCAGAATAGAGGCAGGTGAAACCAACTAGCATTCACAAATACGTCCTAGCCAGAAAGTGCGTCAAGTACTACAGTTTTGGACACAGTGCATTAATTTGCCCAAACAAAAATATGATATATTTCAATGAGCAGGGAGCAGTTGAAAAAATTGATAGCGATATCAGAGAGAATGAAGAAGTCGGAGAGAAGTCTCAACTTCTAGCAGACGAGGAAAGATGTTGGTGTTTCAGGCTGAGTCCGTGAGAGAAACTCCTGGTGGATTAATATTGGTTATGCTAGAAGATAGTGAGTCAAATGAGTACATACCTGAAAAGAGACAACACCTGTGGAATGAATTGTCAGACATTATGATTGACAATCTATCTATTGGATGGTTGTCATTGTAAGTGGTCTAACAAGCCACTGATCTCATTCCAGAGTTAGCTCCTCCAGATAAACTTGTTTATCGAATACGCCAGTCGAGTACGAAGAGTGGAAGGGGCAAAGTACATATTTAATGGCTCAAGAGTTATTTTGTGAGAATCTACCTATATATGCAGCTCTAGCTCAGGTTGTGTCAAAAATGATTAATACTAATTCTATCAGGATGTGCTTTGGAATAACACAGCCTGCAGGATTGACTTACTGGGATATTGCAACATTTCTACCACATTCAAAGTGGCTGACTTGATGTCGTATTATGAGGCAAAAGTTTTGACGAATGAGGTTAAAGCTCCTCAACCTCTAATGCAAGCCGTCCAGCAAGTGCCATTGGCGCAAAAATCGCCACGCCTCCCGTTTTTTGGATCGATTCGAGGCATAGGGAGGACCTACCGGTCCTTCCATGTAGGAAATTCCCTCCTATTGGAAGTGGGGTCCACTCATATTTACCCTAGAACTATTTATGTTGCTTTTTTCATTAGGGGAGTATTTGAGTATTTTTGTTTAGGACAGTTGTCGGCGTCTCTAGTTATCCCTTCTAGGGATGTATCCAAGGATTTGGTTGTGTATCGTGTTCCCGATGTGGTGATTATTTTTTCTTAAACCCTTCCACATCCTCCCACATCAATCTCGTGGCCCTCAAGTGCTGCAGCCCCCCAGAACAACAATTTAGTTGATGTCTTTCCTGTTGTTTCCCAGCCTCACAGTCGCCAGCGCTCCTTCCAAACCTTACTGCCACCCATCTCAGATGATCCAAACCCTTCCCCACCTCCTCCCAGCCATGCTTCCGCCATCACAGCCGCCCAAACGTTCCTCTGCTTCCTTCCAGCCTTGTCGCCACTATTCTAAACACCCCCAACTAGCCGCAACCCTCTTTCCCTCGCTGCCGCCCTGTTGTTTTCTTGCTCTTCCAGCCACCTGCCACCCCCTTCCAAACCCTAGACGATACCCCTCCACTCTGGATCCAACCCCATTTTAGTGTCATCTGTTATTGTTTGTTTTAATTTCAGTTTTAGGATTGTTTGGTTGTAATTTCCTATTTGAATTCAACAATAATAATTTATTTTCCCATTGTTGTTTGATTAAACTCCGGTATCTAACCATCATGAAAGAAACTTCTATGTTATGGATGCAAAGGGATGGTTTTTAAAACCGTAAATCAACATGAAGTACCCCTTATGCACGAGGACCTACTTATAATTTACCCCCGAAAAAATACACAGCAAAAGAAAGCAAAAAGGGATGGTCCATAAAAGTGGAGAAATTTTTGCTATGACATGGTTGGTTAGTTATCAGAAAATAGTGCCCTAAACAATATTCCATAGCCATCTATTGTGCATATTAAGTAGTAATATACAAGACATGGATCTCTCAAAGCCGAATGATATTATTTTCTTTTAGGCTTTGTTAAGCACTTAAGACCAAGAAATATATCGGTCCCAGGTGGGTTTTTTAATGGGAGATGTTCAGAACCTAAGTAAATAAATGATTATTGGTTTGGTTATGAAAGATTCTCTACCTGCATCTAGTTCAATGCTTGAAAAGCTAATGATGTTCGTTCAAAGTTTGGACGAAACCTCACCAGTATAACAATCCGCATTGCATCCCCCCGTCTGTCACCTAAGTTTAAAAAAATGCTTCGATTCCATTATGAGATCATTAAAGCCAAATGGATGCGGCAAAATTTGCTAAACATATAATGATTTGGATTATTTAGAGTTAGCGAAGGCTTTCGATGTGTGGTTTTTGGGGATTATGACAGTAGGGAATCAGGCACGTGGGGGAATAAAGTATCCTGCAGACCAAACAGCTTTGGTCAGATTTAGAGGGCCGATTAAAGCAATCACAAGGATAAGCGAGTGCATATAAAACAAACAACAATATTTATACTCCAACAGGACGCATGACAACAAGTGTCCAATACTGCAAATTAACTATTTATCAGTTTCAGCATAAAGACTGAAAGCTTATTGGCCTAAAAATGACCATCAGCAACCTGATGCAGTTGTGGCTCATCCTACTTCTGAGTAGAAATGATAATAAATTTGTGAAAAAGTAATATATAAGAAAAAGCACAATATAAAGTCTAAAAATTTACCTCAATAGTCAGTGCTTTGTGGGCTTTCCAATCAACAATACCACCAAATTTTGTCACCGCATCCTTAACCGATTCAAAAGGTGTCGTAGTGTCAACAAACCCTCTATTTTCAATCACTTTCTTTACATGTTCAGTAGAAACAGCTGATTCTGATGATTTTATTTGCATATTTTGGGCTTCTGTGTGACCTTGCAAATGATAACTGTTGGGCTTCAAAGGTGTTGTGTCTTTCATCCTACCACTCTCCTCAACATTAGACCTTTTATTGGTTTGACCATCAGCAACTCCAGCAGAACTTATACCTTCAATTTGGCTGGAAAAGGTTTCTTCCCTTCCCTTTGAGGCATCACCCCTAAGTGGGTCTGGGATACTCTCAGATTTCTCAGATGGCAAAGAAGCAGCTTTGCTACCAGCACTGGCAGTAGCATCATCATTGATTTGAACTTTGTTCGTCTGAACATCAGAAACGTCATTACAATATATGTCTTGACCTTTATGCGGCACAACTTTCGCTGCTTTCGGAATTTTGATGACACCTGGAGATGAATACCACAAATAAACTCAGATGATAGTGCAGCCGAATCTACAATAGTTGAGATGGGACACTCACCAACTTGAACGTCGCTTTGATCTTCGTGTTGAGCTGGAATATTGGCCAACTTTTGTGTTTGAATGTGTGATAGATCAGGTGATGAAGAACAATGAAATTCTAATGAAGAAGGTGGTTGTGTTTCCAAGGATAAACCTATGCAACTTTGTTCAACTAATGCTTCTGAATGTCCAGTGGCTGCTTCTTGATGATGTTTAATTTCAGCCTTTCCATCAGACAGCAGAGGATTAAGAAGCGTAGACTCTTTGGGAGGACATTCTTCTGCAGAAAAAGTTGGTTCCGCAGCATGCAAGTTTTCAGAATTTTGATAATCTGCCATAATCCTTGATTTTTCCTTATTTAGTATGATTTAGCAGAACCCGGAGACTGCATAAAAGGTGACAGTTTAGTGAATTGTGGAAACCCTAAAATGAGATCATGTGAAGTACTTAAACTAAAAAGCAAACCCTTGGGCATAATCTGAAGGTGTACCAAAAACTAGTGCGGCAACAAATTTTGGGTGGTAGAGGTCTAGGTTTTAAATCCTTGCAAAAAAAATGATGACTAGGGCAGCCAATAACTAGTACTAAATCCAAATTCTAATAGCACGAACACTTCAAAAAGAATTGTGTTTTTATCATATATGAACATGTCTCTAACACACCACAACATATCACTGACATATTAAGAAAATGTTGAATGTACTTTTTTCCAAAAATTAGAGTCAGGCACAGCTGGGACATGCATCAACATATCCAAGACAAAACTTCATATGTTGTGATATTGAACTGACTTCTATTCTCAAGGAGTCAACTTTGCAAAGTATATTTTTTCTTGATAATTGTGAAGGTTTATTGAAAATGATATTAATTTTGGGATCTACTTTATTATATTTATTTAATGATACAATGTGTTAATAGCTTGTGAGATTATTTAGAAAGATATATGTTAATATTTGATGATATTAATTGTGGGATCTACTTTATTCTTTTGCTCTGCAAAATTACTTTGCACAAGACCTAATTGCCAATGCACCAGCCCTCTTGGAGCTTTTACATGCACCTTTGGGCATCCCAACACTATAAGCTCCACCAGACACCCCTGTGACATGTCTTTGAACGGGTTAATTTTCCTCCTGCATTTTATACTTATTTTTTACGATATTGTATTTTAATGGAATGTATTTTTATGTTTTTTTGTTGCGGGTATAATAGGTAACAATTGGAGTGAACTGGAGCGAAAATGGGGCGAAAATGGGGCAATAGGAGCAGTGAAGCTTGGACCTGAACTGACGCCAAGGCGTCACTCCATGGTGCTAGCTTTTGGTGCTTAGACAGCGGGACCTGTAGAGAATCCAGAGAATGTGGCGTCTAGGCGCCACTTATTGGAGCATAGGCACAAGGTCAATTGTCCAACTGAAAGAGGGAATAGGCGTGAAAAATTTACTCCTATGACAATTTTCCAGCAATTTTTGACACGAAATGGTGGGTTTTTCTTGGGGAATGCACATCAGAGACAGAGAAGAGATTAGAGAAGGCAAGAAAGAAGAGAGCGCTGCAGGAAATTGAAGAAAAAGTGAGAGATCTTCTTTTCTTTCCTGTTTTTACTTTAAATTTTTTGAGAGGTGCAAGGAATTGTTGTGAGATTGCAAGGAGAACACTTTGGGGTGGAGCTTTTCTTCATTTCTTAGGGAAGAAGATAAGTTTCTTGTATTTTCATTGTCTTGTATTGAAGTAATTCATAGTACTTGATTTTGTTTTAATATAAGATGTTGTGCTTTATGGTTATTTTCATGAAATCTGAGTAGATTCCTTATTTCCTTTTTTCATGAAATCTGAGTAGATTCCTTATTTCCTTCCTTTTGTGATGAAATAATAGCATGTGTAGGGAGTAAATTTAATTGGAACCATGTTAATTTAGTAATTGTGATGGTTTTTCATGTGAACTTCATTTGCATTTCAATTTGGCCAGTTGTAGAGTAAAAATTCATTATGAACCCATAAGATCCATGAGGGCTATGGCTTCAGTCAACTGGTGAAAACCACACTAATCTATAGGGTGAATGAAAAGTAGTCCTTAGGTTAGTGCAAATAGATAGGGAGATGATATTAACGTGGATAACTAAAAGGTTTCTAGAGTGATAGGCAGAATCAATTCCTAAGTTATCCTAGTTTCTTTATGCACTTGGAAAAAGGTAAAGAAAATGTATGCTCCTATTTGTCACAAATTTTAATAAGGGATTCTAGTTGATTTACACCTACAATAGCAACTAGTTTCATTACAAGGAGAGGGAACCTCTAATTAGCTTGAACTTCTTACTTCATTTAGCCTAGTGTATTTAATTTATTAGTAAACTTAGAACAATAGAAATAGTTTAGTAGAATTCCCTAGCTCACTAAAACTCAAACCTATTTCCTAGCTAAGAATTTTTTAAATTCAATTAGAGCTTTTTTAAGTCGTTACAATAGACAGCCTTTCCCATGGGATCGAAATTTGGGACTAAAGAAAATCCTATATTACTTGAACGATATGTGCAATTGTGTTATTACCTAGTGTGTTATGATTAGCAGTAATAAATCTCTGGTGATAAATTTATAAAATATATTTTAAAATTATAATATATAAACCCTAAATCACTAGTCATATTGTTGAGAATGTAGCTAGGTCATCTTGCCACAGCCTATTGCAGTTCAAAAGATTTAGATGCACTTTTTTGTAAATTAAAATGTTTAGAAATGGGTTTTAGTAAATGGAAATTTTCTATCACAAGTAGCATACACAACGTACAATGGTAATTTTGAAAAGGCTAAAATAATCTGTTTTTTTAAGGATTTAACATATTGAGAAATTAAAATCGTTAAAGCTAAATAGAATAGGAGAATTCAGCAATTAACGTAAATAAGTGAAAGTTTGCAATGCATGAGTGAGGTTATCCCCTCTTCGATTTAACAAGTGTTGCCCAGTTGCTTGTCGACTAACACAATACAACACTTCTTCAAATAACAATAAGACAAGCACAGAAGAATTTGAAAAAAATAATTTTTTTTTGTCAAACTGAGAATGCATCCAATACTAATATAGATGCACCATTGCATCAATCAAAATAAACATCATATTAAATTTCACTTCTTGTTGTTTGTGTCAGCGTCAGCAAGCATATGCTCCATATTTGCAACAAAAATTATAACTTTACCCGTGTTTTGGTGCCCTTAACATATTTAGTATAGATGAGTAGTTCAACTATGCATGTTTGGTATGGATCTAACAACCTTCTCATGTACTGACAATTCTAAATTTTATTATGAAGCGTACAGAAAAATGTTACAAGAATACCTCATAAGCAATGGAAACAGCAGATACTCTGGTTCAAGTAGCTTAAAATTGGATGCAAGTTTCTCAACCAAAAACAAATGCAATAAATCTCAGGGTTTCATCCCTTCCTATCAATCTTGCAAAAGAAAAGTTTTCTTTAGTACTTTCTTCCAAAACTTCAATCTCTTAGTAGTTCCTCCGATGAATTAGGAAATCTATCACATCATAAGATTATCTCAGATAGTTTGCTTTCTAGCAAAATTGTGCTCAAACATAACCCACTTCCTTGGAATTTCTATACCTCTAAACCAATAAATTCTAAGCAGCATAATTAAATAGAATTGCTTAGTAAATATGACCAGGTGCAAAACAGACAAAAATGAAGTGATGAAGGACAAATACCTGATGAATACTCAGGGCTGTTTACTATCCTATTTTAGGCAGAAATTAAGCAAGATCTAGCTTAAATCCAGCAAAAAAAAAAGGAAATCAATTATATTTGATGAATCTCATTTCCACCCTATTATTGATTAAATTTGGGATTTGTAAATCCTATTATTCACAGTATGTAAAGGATATAAGCATTCTATCTCATCTAAATCTTAAATCTTGAAATAAAAAGTCAAACGATTGATTAGGATTTAGTGTGATTCATCAAGCAAGGTTTAAAAGAAAAATAAACCAGTTACATGAATTACCCACCAACCAACCCCAAAAAAAACTCCAAACTCAACAAAAGTGGCCACCTCCAAAGTTTTTTAAGTACAAGTAGATCAATTAGCTAAAACTTTCAATCACCGAAATAAAAACCATGCTGCAAACTAGGTTCAACTGGACAACCAAAAGTTCCGAGCCTCATAAACAAAACTATTTTTTAACATAAATTTCAACGATCCTAGTTCGCCAATAAGTAGAGAAACTCTCACAAATCACCATTTAAAAACCCCTTTAAGTGCGCAAACCAATCAATATCCCTAAATTCAGCGAAAATCACAAGCTCGATGTCAAAACAGTCAACCCAAAATAACTACACAGCCACATCACAAATCCACGCATCCCTTAACAATAATCTTAGCGTTTCCTCACAATATCAACGCCAAAAATACATGACCCAAACCTAACAGTTCATTTCTGACTCCAACCCCAACTATCAACAAAGTCAAGAGAATGGAAACGCCGTGCGATAAGGCAGAAAAGCTTTTTTCGAGCTAAAAAACATACGATGAGCGGAGCTCGATTTAGCCAGAAAAGAATGATGAAATAGATCAACAGAAACACTTCACTTTCTTCCGATTGGAAACGAAAGCAAAATCGAGAAACCCCTAACCTTCGCAACCCGACGGTGAACGAAAACAAGTCAGAAGTATGAAGAAGAACAGGTTGAAATCATTCCTTGAAGCAGAATCAATCACAAGCTAATCCATATAAAGCTTCCTCTCCCTCTCTGCCGACCCTCCTTCGCTTACAGTCTTACAGATCGTCAATCCCCAAGACTTTTTTCTAATTTATTTTATTTTATTTTCATGTGAGAATTTATCATTTTATATTTTTTTACAGAGCAGTTGGTGTAGAATTTCTCCTCAAAACTTTTCACGCTGACATAAATAGCTCTCTTAATTATTGTTTTGCTTTAAAATTCGGAATAAAAAGCGTATTGGTTTGCGGACCTCCATAGCTGGGGGTAGTTGAGCTGGGATTTGCCAGCCGGGACGACCGCATAAAAATTTTATGCGAGCATCGGTTTTAAGCAAGTCAAATTACATGACATGTATGAACCAAACTTTCTAATGACTATACCATCATTAATATAACAAGCAATAAAATACTATTAACTCATGTTCATCTCAATCATAGAAATTTATATTTCTCTCTCTCTCTCTCAACTTTTGTGGCCAATCATTCATTCATTCTAATTTAATATCAAGCTCCTAACTTATAAGTTGATATTTGATTGATTTGTCAGCCTTTTATAGTTCACATTGTTTGTTAAACTCGTTGGCATGATTCATTTTCATCCATTGGCATGAATCATTTTCATGGCCACTTAGAAATCTATCAACATGTATATTATTAATTGGCACTAGGCTATCTGTCATTCTCTTCCTGGCTCATCATCACACTTTTCATTAACACATACTTAATTTATCAATGCACATAGCTTGTAAACCAATGTATCAATGTGATGGCATTCGTCTATCCTAATGTGTCATTTTTCAATCTAGTAATAATAATTGACTTGTTGCTAGCTTTTTTGAACCAATTGACTCGTTCACTTACTAGTCGACCTTGCCATTACAATGATGTGGATGTCTTTTCTTGAACATATCAATGGGCAGGAGGAAGAAATTGTCTCATATATATTTATTAATTTGGCACATTTTTTTTATTCCTTTCTATGACTCCCAATCTCAGCTTTGTCTTTACGATGATGTAGATGTCTTTCCTTGAACATCTCAATAGATGAGATGACTAAATTCTCTGTTATTTATTTATTCAACATCTTTCTTATTGATTCATGTTGCAAATCTCAATCTTATTATCTCTCTCATCATTGTTCTTCAATATGCAGTCCAATGTTTGGTATCTCATTAAACCAACAACTATCTTCTTTCAGTATCATTTTTGCGATAGTCATTTATGTATCTATGGCAAAATCAAATATGAAAAAGCCTCATTTCAACTTACCAATTTCAACACATAGTTGTTAAAACCTATCCCTTTATGTATCTATGTCAACCTTAAATGCAACCTTTTTTTTCACATAGCAATTGATGTTTTTATTTTTTCCTTTTCCCTTTAACACACCTAGCATTTTATTAGGTCTTTACTTCTAGTTCTTGAGAGCTTCATAGTTGTTAAAACCTATCCCTTTATGTATCTATGTCAACCTTAAATGCAACTTTTTTTTCACATAGCAAGTGACATTATTAATTTTTTTCCTTTTCCCTTTAACACACCAGCATTTTATTAGGTCTTTACTTCTAGTTCTTGAGAGCTTCATGCTATTTTAGTCATTGGCTTCTCTTAGATTTTAATATTTCTATATTCTTCTATTACTCTACACTCCAACCTTCTCTGTAATGTTGTCTTCTGAGCTTTCAACATAGTTTCACTTTCATCATCGTGTCTCATGCTTACATGGGGTTTTAATCGAGTCAAGAATATCATGGATTAGACTTAGTTGAGTTGTATAATATTTTTTTCAACTGTAGCATAGGCTTAATCCAAGCTTTCATATAGATGTTAATAATTAGCAATTTAAATTTATTTTTGATCAAGCTTAGCTTTTACTTAGTTAATCTAAATTAACTAAATGTGCACTTATATAAGCCAATAAATAAGGACATACATGAGAAAGTTTTACATGAACAATCATACAACTATCATATAAACCAACTATTTTACATATTCAAAACAATGTGAAATTCAATAAATTGAGAACTATTAAATAAATATTTGATATTAATTAAAAATAATGATGTCATTGACAAACTTTTTTGAAATCATAAAAAAAATTGTACTAGCATGCTTGTTTATTTAATCAAATTAATGAATAAATGTGATTTGCATATCATAAGAAAAAAAATCCAACTAAGAGGATCTCTTAACAAACCTTAATTTTTATGGTATTTGTTTCAGTCGAAAAAAAGGGAAACACATAACCGTAATGAACATGGTGTGAGATGAAGTAGTTATAGTAAAATTATTGAAGATACAGGTTATGTCTAAAAAAATTAATTAAAAAAGGTCATAAGAGTTTCAAATTGTGATTATTTATGATGTCTGATGATACTTCAGTTACATGTAAGCTGAAAAGGAGATGTGTTTACCTCTAATTCTCATAAATGAGTGCAGTAACTGTTCTAAGAGTATGTTAGAGAAGATGTATTTAAAGCTACATGGTGCTCACAAATCATGTTCACTAACACATTCACTACAAATAAATTGAGAAGGAGAATATGCATTCATCTACAAAGGCCTTGATTCTTATTGTGAAATTAATGTGCACATGTAAGTGCAACACTTGTGACCTAAGGGGACTACAATGTAGAAATTGAAAGTAATAAAAAAATGATATATGATGAATAAAAAATATAGATAAAAAATAAATCAATGTGGTGGCTAGTTTCAATAAGCTGTTTGTTAAACAATAAAATGTTATACATAATATAAATAAATAGTTTATCAAATGGAAGTATTAAGAGACTCGTATCAAAGGGCATAGTCTATGGAAACCCCCCCAAAAAAAAGGTAAGTCCAATTTGAAGCTCAATGCAATAACCATTCAATGTTGAGGAGAAAGCATATAGAAAGCTTGGTGTCTTGAAGGTCCTCAACCCCTACCGAACCAATGAGGATTTTATCTATATATACTCATAATGATATTGTATGATTAGGGTTTAGGGTTTATGACGAACATCACTTATATTACCATACATAATATATAATTTATATAAACTATTACTATTATGCACAATATCCTAAATGACACACAAAACGAAAATAATATATTTTGCTCATGATTTGTATTTGATGTATGATACTTATAGAGATAGAATATATATTTAATCATTTTGTACATATTAATTATCCAAATAAAATGTTTACTAGCATGACATTTATTACTTTGGTCTTAATTTGAATTGAATCCAAGATATTTATAAATGGGTTCTAACATATATATATATCTACATATATCTACACACACACACACACACACACACACACACACACACACACACACACACACACATATATATATATATATATATATAC
Source organism: Phalaenopsis hybrid cultivar (assembly GCA_002079205.1). NCBI lineage: Eukaryota > Viridiplantae > Streptophyta > Magnoliopsida > Asparagales > Orchidaceae > Phalaenopsis > Phalaenopsis hybrid cultivar. The sequence goes on from JXCR01075802.1 coordinate 75,198, forward strand.
ACACACACACACACTATCATGATAAAACAATTACTATTATGCATATTTTTTTTATGCATATTGAATATAGTCACAAATTTTGCATGACCTACTCTGCTCATCCTTAGTGTATTATATATTTTTAGAAAAAAGTAAGACTCTAATAGAAAAAGGTTATTAACATTAGCGATAGAAATATCTTTTGTTGATATAAACAAACTTTTTGCAATTATAAAGTAATTATGTTTTACTAAAATTATAGGTGCATAATGGTTTTTCTATATAAATATTTGAAATATCCTGGTAAATATAAATATAAATTGGATGATAACATGACTTTATGTAAAAGCATCAAGTAGTGAAATTTTGGATAATACCAAAAATTTCAAATACATATTAGATAGAATCTTTTTGCATACTCAACACGACATGATCTAATGTGACAGGTTTATCGACCAACTACCTCAACTAATGCGTATGCTTCCAATGCATGTCAATCTACTAACTTTGATCGGCTAACAAACATACACCCAATCTTTATTAGCCATTGCATAAAATCTCACAATTTGTGTTTATGCACATTATATGTGTATTGCTTATTGCTTATCACAAGAGTGTGCCCTTTAACTCCATCACTTATTGCCTATAGACTTGACATTAACTTTAACTACACTTGTTAGCAGTGAACATGTTATATGTTATAATATTTCATTTTTTATGCTTAATTTGGACCATCCAATAAGAATGGTTATTTAAATACTCATATCCAACATTGAAACGTCAAAACAAGGACAAAACTCATTCTATTTTTCTCTACTCAACTCATATTAATATGACTGGTTCAATTGAATCATCGTGATCCCATTTGACCCTTTGTCATTTTTAACTAAACATATCATCAAAAGAAACCCAACCAACACGCAACTAAGTATGACCCACCATAAGAGCACGTTAAAACTATAGTCCTTCTACAATGACATAAAAAGATGCATAAAAAATCAAGATACTATCAATAATTAAATACACTTCGAAAGTATGTCATATATAATGAAACAAAAAGACATTTTAAGATGCCTATATAAAAGAATGATAATGGTTATAAATAAGCTTGAATTATTTACTTCAATCTTCTAACGTTTTTCTTATTTATAAGATAGTGTGCATCTTGCATGTGCATTAGTGTTGATTGTATGACTTTGCATTAGCACATCCACCACTAGCACACTTGTTGTGCATCCTCAGTCATATGCCCCCATATGTTCGAGACGAGCACTTGTGCCTCCCAACGACACATCACTCTATATATGTTTCATGACATCATCAGATCACTTAGCACCACATCACAAGTGGTTCACACTTACACTTGAGCAGTTCTGCATATTTGACTTGCATGACATTTTACATGTTCTTGACTCGCATTCTTGAGTTTGTTTGCACTCAAATTTGTGTTTCTTGTGCACTTATCCCTCGCATTCACACATCATGTGAATGGGTGCTCGTCACTGAGACAATTAGTTGGGTAAATCTCTCAAAGAGGAATTATATCCCTACCTTCCTACGACACCACTTCAGAATGTCGTGGAAGCACCCTTTCGGGTTACTTCCTCCACGACACACTAACTTTTCGGGTTGCAGCCTCCACGACTCGCACACCCTTTCAGGTTACTTTCTCCATGGCACACATTTTTTTTAGGTCACTATCTCCATGACACGCTCACCCTTTTTGGGTCACTACATCCACGACACACACATTCATCAGGCTATTGCCTCCATGGTACGCCCACCCTTTTGGGACATTGCCTCCACTACACGCCAACCCCTTTGGGTCAATTCCCCAACCGCACACAAATTTTCGGGTCGCTGCCTCCATGATATGCCCCCCTCAAATTCATATTTTTAATTATATAGGAACCCTGGTGAAATATTAAATTTGTTTCTTCTAAAATATCAATTTTGACTATTTTCAAATATTATTTTGTTAATCATTACCCTAGATCCTCTCTCATTAGGCATTAGGTATAGAGGGGCATTTTTCTCCCCGCAAAGAAAAGTCTGATTACACGTGTGTGCTTTCTTTTCTTTTTTTTTTGAAACTATTACATTTGGGGCTATGATATTTCGCATGAATAAGAACATCTGTAAATAGATTCCCTGATCTACGGTAAAATAATTCCCAAACAGCCACATGGGCGGTACAATCGAATGACACGTGGGCCAATTCACCCATAAAAAAAATCAAAAAATATTCAAAAGTTAAAAATGTTCTTAATTTATTTTGAAATTAACGAGCTAATTATTAATTATTTGAATTTGATTATTATTTTTAATGACATGCGATAGCTAAAGAATAACGTTAGATTCACAAGAAGAATTAGTACATCAATTTCATGTTAGGATATAAAAAACCAAAAAAAAAAAAAAAAGAGGGTTTTAACGTATATAACATTTAAAATTTTGGTATTTATATTTTCAGTACCTCAAATTTCATATTTACACACGCAACTCCCCCTTCGTTAAGGCGCGTTATCGCTCGTTGTCGTGTGTTCCTGAGTGCATGTCATCACTAAAGTTGACAAAGAAACGATCAGAACCGAGACGGAGTCCAACGATTGTGCCCATTCCAAGCTCAGCATGCCGCTAACATCTGTCGGAAACAAGATAAACACAAATAATTTTTCTGTGCACGATGTATAAACAAGCCAAACACGAATTAATTTTTGTTCGTTCGGGTTCGGCTCAAAATAATTTATATATATATATATATATATATATATTGATGAGTCGTATATTTAAAAAAATAAATTAATTACAAGGCTGTAAAGAGTTAAAATTAACTAAAATTATTAATTAAAAAAATAAAATTAAAACATATCAAATTAGCTTTAAATGATGTTTTAATATAAATAATAAAATTTGATTCTCGCGCTAACTATTAACATTCTATGACTATGTGATTAGAGTTGTTAAAACTACTCTTTATTAGCAAACAGTTTGTGTTCTGCTCATTAAACAAAAAAACCAAACACAAACATTTTTTTTTTTTGAAATATAAACGAGTCGAACACTAACAAAATTACTTTTTAACAACTACTCGTTTATACCCCTAATTAAAGGTGATGTGAGAAATAGGAAATGAAACGAGGATCAAAAAAAGGTATATGAGGGAGTAGGATTCACACCTAATTGAAGAGAGAAGAAAATTGGACATAGCTTCAATCACTCCCACTCCCCCTCTTCGGAAAAGGAAGATGAGAACTTGGTTTGAGATTCACCTGCCTCACCTTCGAAAAAATATTACATCAGGATTCCGCACGTAGAGTTACGTGCGGAGTCCAATGAAATTACGTCGTGGAGGTGATCGGCCCGGTAACACAAAAGAATATTTCCCTCGTATTATTCAAGTATTATTGTGTGTTATTTAGGTGCTATTGTATGTTATTCAGATGTTATTGTGTTCTGGGAATATTCCCAGTGTTATAATAATACAATAACACATCAATAATACTTGAATAATTATCCACGCGTCTTAACGATGGGATGAAATATTTTTTTCAACATTCAAAGTTTCAGGTAAGAATATTGGTGTCAATTATAAAATTCGTTTTATCGCTACGTGTATGAGATAATCATACAAAACTAAAACGTCCATTTCTCACTATACCATATGAACATTTCATGATGTAACAAGCTACAATCAAATTAAAATGTTTAAATGCACGATAATAGAAAGAAATTATATTGTAATATTATTATTAGACATTTGGCGTTTAATGATCTCAAAGTATTTTAATATGCTTTAAACTGAGGTTAATTATTTAATTTAGCATTGATGTTATCGTAAATTAAAAAAATAAAGATTTCTATACATGCTACATAATACTTGAATTTATTTTTTATATTTATATCAACCTATTTGTGCATGAAAATATGTTTTTCACGTTTTAAAATTTAATAATGGTGATGTTTTCTTCTCTTGACATGAAAAATTTTAATATTATAGATGTAAGAAATTAAACTTTAGGTATTCTATATATTAATACATATGAATTATGTGATTTGTATGTAAATGCCCCCATTAAGCATATGTTAAGATATATTTAAATATTTTTTACTAGAATTGGTGAGTGCTAAAAAATTCACAGTAGTCTTAGTGTGGTATGAAGATTCAACACACGTTCAGAAGAGAGAAGATAATTATTAGTGACACCATAAATTTTTAAATGGAAAACCCAAAAAAGTAGAAAAAACTAAAAGACAGACTCAGTTGTGAAAATTCACTATAAGTTGATGATTACAGAGACTCATTATCTCACGGGAGGGAAAATGTTACAAAGTCGTTTGAATTACAACATCGATGTGTGGATAAACCTGTTGAAAGGAGTGGGTGGCGACCGATAGCAATCAGCGGCGACCGACAAGTGGTGGTTGACGGTGGTCGGCAATGGTCAATGGCGGTTGGTGGCGGTGCTCAATGGCAGGATGATTGGTGTGAACTTTTGCTCATTCTTAAAGTTTCAAGCTCTCTTCTCAGGTTTTAAACTCTCTTCTGCCCTCTTGAGAGAGGTGACGCTCTATTTATAGAGTTTGGGTGCAATTAATACATGAATGTTAACCACTTTCATCAAACGACTCATAAAGCTTCATTCGATCAGACGACGTTTGATGAACATTTGAGTGTCTCAACGATGTCAGAATTGAGCGATATTGGACTCGTTGGATTCATCTCATCGAGATACTCAATTCGATCAATGTTGGTACCATTGAGTACATCTCGTCAAGCCGGTCAGTTTGACTATAAGTTTGCTAAAATCGGAGTTATATGATTTTTTATCGAGATTTGAATATTTCTTGTTTAAAAGATTGTCTCGAGATTTATGTCATTCCTCAAAACTCATATCAGATATTGAAAATTTGTTCATGATACATCAAAAATAATTTGAAGCAATTATAATCTCTCAAACTTTGTTCGAGAAGACAGTGAATCCCCTTTACATTGTAGTAGACATTGATAGGTAGAAAAACTTTCGTTTGATAAAAGCAAGAGTCTTTCGAAGTTGTTTCTCAAGAACGATAATCTTTTTTATCATTTCAGGAGAAGGTGGCCTTCGTTTCATCAACGTGACTTTCAAAGAGCTACCAAGCCTCGGCAAGCATTTGTGGCAGCGGGGTAATCCCGCACCGCAATTTTTTCTATGAGGCAGAGTTTTATTTTGTTTGTCTTTCTGGGAAAAAAAAAAAGTGCAACTGAAAGGAGCTTTTTTGGACCTGGCGGTATGCTTTCTTTAAGAAAAAATAAATTTCAATAGCCATCATAAATTTAGAACTGCTGCGTTTTTTTTATAGGAGCTTTACAGTTCTAAATTTTTTGCTTTGCTTTCACGTTGTTATAATTTTATGAATAATTCACATGTAAGCGAATACTTTCGGACAACGAAAGAGTTGGATGAGGGGGCAGTGCCACTCCGTCATGTAATAACGACAACGGCCGTGAAATCTCCGGCCTCACAATCCCATTCACGAAAAATTATTTGTATAAGAATGCCAGATGTAAATTTGAATCAGGTGTCCTGATAGGTAGGGGGTGTAAATGAACTGAACACGAATTAACAAAGCTTGCGTTCGCGTTCGGTTCGTTTGAAATTTAGTTTGTTTGAAATAAGCTCGTGTTTGAAATTGTTCGTAAAGTCACTGTTCGTGTTCGTTTCTTAACGTACAAGTCGAACATGAGCTGTTCGCGAACGACTAGTCAGTTTGACATCCATAATATTAATATATATAAATAATGTATTATATTAATTATATAACTTATATTATATAAATATATAATATCTATAATAGTATATTATTAATATAGTATATTAATATATTATTATTATTAATTTATTATATATTATAATTTATAAAATTTAAT
>JXCR01075802.1:81390-92647 GCA_002079205.1 Phalaenopsis hybrid cultivar
TTATTTTATATTTCGAACGATAACGATTCGAATACGAACGAACGCATCACTGTTTGTGTTTGATTCGTTTAACTAACCGAATGAAAAAAAAATTCACATTCATTTCGTTTACTTATCGAACGAATCAAACATGAACTCATTGACGAACCGAACGCGAACTGTTCGCAAACAACGAGCTTTTTTTTACAACCCTACTGATAGGGTGCCACATGGCAACCCGGCCCCGAATCGTGTATGTCAGTGGACTCAAATTATCACGTGACTCCCTGTTATTAGACACCTGATTTCAGGTCACACATTTCGATTTTGCAAACGTAAAACTGTAAATTTTTAAATCGCCCAAATTAAACTCATTAATTGCATTAATGTTTTCAATGATCAAAGAAATGGGGTCTGGCATTTTGACCGCCCTGATTTCATCGGATCCGCTTATTGCTTTATTTGACATTGGACGATTGGATCATTTTCATACAAAAATGACATAAGAAACTTGCCTAAATATTTAAAAATTAAGATGCAAACAAGTAATCGAATATTTGATGCACACTGTAAATCAATTAGTCAGGGTTATAATTGAGCCAAGTCAAGTCAAGTCAAATATCTCATGGATTTAACTTGACTTGAATTGGCAATAATAAAAGTTGTTCTTATTCACCCTATGCTCGACTTAAACTTTTTAATATATATTCATATTTGGCTTGATTTATTTTTTTAATAATTATATTTAATTTTTTTTATATTTATTGAACAACTAATTAAACAAGTTAATAAATAAGTTAGGATTTGAATTTAAATCTCACATTTTATGTTAATTTATTAATAAATAATTTTATAAATTTAAATAAATAAGCAACGAAAAATTTTTGACTTAATATTAATTAAATAAGATAAAAATAAATTGTAAATAAGTTTATCTGCAATGAATAATATTTATGAGTACTATTTTTTTATTAAAATAGAAAAACAAAAATTAATTGTGCTAAAGTTTAATGTATATTATCATTAAATTATAACATGTTATTATTTAATATTAAATTTAACAAGTTAAAATTAATCAATTTTTTTAAATAATATATTAGATATGATATAATCTATAATTGAACTTGCTATGCATAATTTAACATGTTACTTGTTGAATGATAAAATAGTTTGTTTCTTGATATAAATAAAGAATGTGAATATTATTTAAGTACAGTTCAATTAACCTTCAAGCTTTTAGAAAACATTCATTTCTGCTTGTTTACTAATTCGAGCAAATATGATCGAGTTTTAATCAAATCGAATTTGATTTATTCATCAACTAAACAGTTCATTTACAAGCTTACAACCCTAACCCTAAGGTTCTACATTGATGTTGGATCCTAAATTATTTGTGAAACTCGCACTAAAAAAGACAACAAAGGATGTGAACCCAGTAAAAAAGATCGTAGCGTCGAAAGCTTCGTGGGGTAAGCTACATAAATTGGACTACATAGAATGAGAAATATACATATATTGCATGTCCAATAATAGATGTAGCTTGATCCTAGACAATCTTTTGAATAAAAAAAGGCTATGTTCGCACATGCTTAGTTGACCTAAAGTAAGATTATATACATGTTCTATGTAGATACTCCAGATGCGGGCTTGTTGAGTTTAATGGCTCATATTGTTTGGTTGTTGCCATTGTTTTAGTTGGTTCAGAAGCTATTTTGTAGTGTGGTGGATGAAGTTGGTGGTCAGACGTACGAAATCACATGACAAGTTTTTTTCTTTTATTTCATTAGAATTATTAAGGATATGATTTATAAACCAAGATTACATTAGAATTATTAAAGATGGAACGGTATAAATATCATGCCACGATATTTCTTATGTATTTACATTTCTAACACCTAAATATTCATAATTGCATACGTAAGACTCGGATCCTTGTAGCACTCATTTTCTTTTTAAAATGAATTATGCATTTTGATGGTTGAGGAGTGCACCAAGGTGTAATAAGCCTAAATATCAAAATTTTGGATATTAGATATGTAAATACATAAGAATTGTGTGGTTTGTTGATGAGTACGCAAGTGTAAAATTGCTTTTATCAAATTCATATAGTCATTTGCCTGCCTCAAAGCCATTGCTCACCTTCAGAGGGCAGTCGCTTAAGGGCTGTCTGACAACATATTGGATTTACGTTATTAGGATTCAATAAATATGGTGAATCCGGATTTACTAAAGCTTATCCAGAAAACTGTCTGGCAATAGATTAAGGGTGTGCTTGGAGCAGCTTATTGCCTGTGACGACGTTTTGAAAAAGCAGTCTACCCTTTTTTTTGGGAGTTTGGGCGGCGTTTTCCAAACGCAGACTTTTTTTCTTTAATAAACGCGGCTGAGGGATCGACCCAGTGGCCCGCATTTGTTTGCTGATTATTACCCACCTGCCCTTGGTTTTTCATCTCGTCTGACCTAGCGCGATCCTCCTCTGGCTCTCTCTTTCTAGTCTCGTCTCATCTCCTAGCTCGTTCTCCTCTCGTCCTCTCACTCATTACTCCTCTCTCTGATCTCTCCAAACTATAGATATGTAAGTATGGAATGGTTTTCGTATGGATGGAATGGTTTTTGTAGTAGGTGTTCCTTCGACTGATTTGGATTTCATTGGGTTATGTTGGCTTTCGTATTTTTGGCTTTATGCATTCTTTTTGGATTTTTGATCAAGTTTGGCATTTCAGTATGGGCCTTGACCCCTTCTCTACTTCTCCTTCTCCAATTCTTCATGATTTGCGATTTGTTTGGATTTTGGTTTAGCATGGTATAAGGTACGTATATTGTTTTTGTTGGCTTGGATTGGCCATGCGACCCATTCTTGTTATTGCACCTAAATTTTTTTTTAGCTCGAGGGGGCTTCACTTGTAGTTGAACTAGCCTTTTTTTTTTTACGTATTGTTTCTATATGTATTAAGATGTTTATCCTCATTCAAAAATTACAGTAGAAGTGTTTGGTGCTTTACGGTGGAAGTGAATCATGTTCTTTATTAGCGCAGAATAGTTATTTATACAAAAATAGCTAGATAGTTTATACAGTCAAGGGTAGATGATCATTTGTCCAGAAACAGGTGCAAATATCTGTTTTTCAAACACACAAATCAAACTGCCAGTTAACTTATCTGAATCGGCTGTTGATCAACAGTTTATCAGGATAAGTTGCTTATTTGGATAAGTTGTATAAATTGTAGTTGCCCCAAATAGACCATTAGTAAATCCTGTAAATCTAATGAAAGTGCTTGGTAAGATTTAACCTATCACATTGTTCTCACTTGCGCTTTTACCTTCGTTGCACTGTAAATACGTCGAATCATAGGATTTAGTAAATCCTGGATTTACGGCCAAAATCAACAGCTTCATTTTGTCCAAAATGACCTTATGGAAAAATTTAGCCCACATCCTGCTTACATCCAGAGATAAATTTGTTGCCAGATAGCCCCTTAAGCTTATAACTGAGTTCAAATTGTCATTCACTTGGGGGCCAGAGCTCACCTTTATAAAGTAGTCGCTTAAACTTCTAAGTGATGAATGTTTCTTACTTGGGGTTCTAGGCTCACCTGTAGGGAGTCGTCACTTGAACTAGCTATTAATATGAATTAAGATCTAAAGGTCTTGGAGACTTGAGTTGGGAGGTCAACTCTCTTAAGCATCTGAGCTTATTCAATGCAAGGGCATATATATTTCAGGGGAAGTGAGATGCAATGAGGAGTAATTCATAGTCAAAAGATATGTTGTATTTCATAATGAATAAATATAGTATTAAGTAGCATTTTTATATTATATGTCAATTTTAATTTCTTTTTTACCAAGGAATAACCATCATGTGATGTAAAATAAGATTTATGTATAATTGTACGAGTATGAAGTACACATTGAGGATGTTGTTACGTTGTCAATAAAAAACAACATGAGTTTTTAAGGTTATCAATAACATCAATAGTTGTTAAATCTTTTAAGGTATTAACTTTTGTTGGCTATAAAAGCATCACATGGATGTGATGGGTACTATAATTGTCATCTTCATTTTCTATAAATACCCCTCCCATTTGTTCAGCATTAGATTTTTTCTCGATGAAAGATATCTCAGTTGAGAAGTTAAGGATCATAGAGGGAGAGTTGACGACAGCTATACGTTGAATGAGGAGGAGATAAAGTCGAAACCAGAAAGATAAAGATCTAGAAAATCAAAGAAATGCAACCAAATATCAAGTGGTTTTTGAGAGAAGAGCCCCTTCAGATCACCCTACAAAGAATTCCCTAGCCCCGAATCCTATCACATGCGATATAAAAGAAAAATTTCAAGGCGTTGCGATAACGATACCTTCATATGGTCCTTCTTCTTTGAGGCCTAACATTGTATACTTGAACAACCCTTCGACGATTCATGTATTCAATGCAATGAGCTAATCAATGGGATTAAGCTATGTGATGCTCTGCTAGCTCAGTTCAGGTGTTAAGAGTGTGATTTTACGTTATCACTATGCTAATTTGCTAATCTAACTGGAACTTCAAAGGCAAATGAATAGTATTTAGATGGTCTTGTTCCTTATGTGCAGAAATGTGTGGGTCAACAACTTGATAGAGCAGTTTCCTTTGATAATCTGTTTATGGTTGTTGAAAATTGTTTTTGTGGAACAACCACAAGAAGAGGAGACCTGGGTGTGAAACCTAGTGTTGATATGTATTCTAAATGTAATGTAGCATTTTGGATAGAATTATTTCCTCTTTCCTCATGTAATAGGATAGTTTGTTGCTTACAAAGATTTATGTCAAGGAAGGTGCTCATTATCCTAAGTAAGTTAATATAGATTATGAGGTCGCTATGACATTGGTAACAACAATGCCTCACCAATTGTTAGAAGGAGGCAATTTTTGTTATTTTTTTCCTCTAGTTTTGGTTTATGTTAGTTTTCTTAGACACATATATGATGATATTTATAAGAAAACGATTATATTCTCTGAATACTTATATTGTCATTATTTTAAGGTACTATGAGAAACATCTTTATTTCACTCTATAATAGGATTTAAGTTTAACGCATTTTTCCTATCGTGCCTTATAGGAAGCAAGATCCTATAATTAGTTATGATTTTAGTAGAGAATAGAGTTGTAGTTCTTTGTTCTTTTAGTAAGTCATCGTCTCAAATGACTCATTTTATAATTTGTGAATATGATTGGTTGAAAATTATATTTTTCTTTAGTTTTTTGAACTTCTCTTTTGCATTTGTCCAATTTAAACTTTTGGTTCCCTTGTGGTTTCCAAAATAAGATGTTATAAACTACAATTAAAGGTGCTAATTGGCTAGATCAATACGTATGCTATACGTTGGCACATTTAACATTAATATTTATCACAATGATTTGCTTCAAGTTTACATGGTTTAAGTAGAAATCAATTTCGGCATTGTAATTTTGTAAATATATTAATTTATCTTGGAACTATTTTATTTGAGTGTTGACAATTATGAGCTTTGAGAGTGAATTTAAACTAATAAATTTTCATTTTTATAATTTAACTAATAGTTTGGTTTTTACATTTTTTCTTCAACTTTCGTTATGTCTTTTTATTATTATGTAGTTTAAGCTATTTTCTAGTAGTCATATTTAGCATCATGCCATTTATGCACTTATTAATCCGTAAATCAGTTTCTTTATCTTCTTTAAAAATACTATTGGAAATTTTTTCAAACTTTGGAGGGTTTTATTTAATTATAAATGTTTATGATAAGTGACAATATCTATGTTTGATCCTCTGAAAATTTTAATTATTTTTGGGTGATGAGTGGTCTATTTTTTGTATTGGTTTGGATTTAAGTGACTCAAAATTTGACTCTTTTTTATTAATTTATCCAAAAACATGAAATAATTTTATTTACATCTAATGAGAAGATTAGGCGGATGCATAATGATTAATGACATTTTATATGATATATGTATATATATTTTTTAGTTATTTTAAATTTCAACATGTATATAATCTTAATCTACATCAACTAGTGCAGCATGGCTAATTACGTTATAAAATATGAATGATAGTTATAATATTTCTCAATCTATTGAAATTGTTGTATTAATATTGACATTCAGCCTAAGAAATATTGGAAGGATGAAAAACAAAAAATGACTATTCGATGGTACTATAATAATATGAAATTCAACTCCAAGGATATCGTAGTTCCATTTGCCCAATGCATTCACTAACTTAAAAATAAGCACATTTTCTTAGGCATATTAAGAAATGTGGCAAGATAAAATCTAGAAATCAACAACTAATTGATATATTAAATAAAAGACAAAGGAAGTTGAATATCTTTTCTTTCGATGCCGAGACAAAATCGAGAATTCCTAGCTTTTATATCTAAAAAATTATGATCAATAGCTCATTGGACAGATAATTGCTAAAATAATAAAATAATAGTTATCACGAATTTTCATTCATGATAGTTGAACATTGTCAGATCATCATATTAACCTAGTTTTGATAGTATTTCAAGAACATCGTAAAAAATGTTTACATGAAAGTGTATGAGTTTGAAAAAGAGAAGCTCAAATGTTACCTTTATGATGTTCATAGGGTGCTACTAATTGTAAATTGTTAAACCTCAAGTAAAATCATAAGATATGGGTCTCATTTATCATCACATTAATTCAATATGAAAGCTTAAGAAAGTAATTATTAACTTTATCAAGTTAATATTTGCAAATTGACACTTACATATGTGATATTATTCATGATTGTTTGTTGGAGAAGAAGCTTCAAGATAATTTTTCTTTAATTACTTTAGAAAATGCAAGAATAATGATATAATTACTAGTTCATTAAAAGCCAAATTTTAACTAAAAGAAACGTTGCATTTTCATGGTATTTTTTTTTCAAGGGAGATGCTATGTGCATATTGTCTATAGAATGGTACAAGATTAGCTAAAAGATGTTCATGATATCATTCAAAGTAGTATAGAGTCAGTGACGTATATAAAAAATCGCCGGCGAAGTTACATAAGTTTGTGCAAGTGTTAAGAAGTTCTAACAATAACATTCTTATTGATTGGTGTTTCACTAATGTGGAACTCTACTTTCAACATGGTAGAGAGTGTTTTTATTTATTGAAAATTTATTCATCGCTATGTAGTTAGAGAATAATTAAAGTAGTTGCATGTAGATTTAGATTGGTTAAAATATGAAAAATTTAGAAATTTTCTCACTTTTTAACAATATTATTAAGATTGTTTTGGAGGTTCATTATCTTTGAGCAAACATATTTTTGTTTATTGTTATGCATGTGAAGAAGGTTTTCATTGAGGAGTCAATTTTAGGAGATGCATTTATGAGAAATTGCCTCTTGAGTATGCAACTAAAATTTGATAAATATTGGGAGAAATATTATCTTCTAATATCCATTATAACAAATTTAAATCCTAAATTAAAATTCACATTTATTAGTTTCACATTTTAAAAAATATTTTGACTAGAGAGGTTGATCGTAATCTTAAATTGTCTCAAGATATATTATGATAAATATTTGTTGATTGTGTTATTGATTGCATTTCTCCTAGCTCGACAATTAATGTTTCACAGAAGGGATCTTCCTCTACAGTTGCTTCCATGAATTTCCAAACTTAGTTTCATTGTATACTCAGATTTAAATATTATTTTATAACTTATGGCTATGTGAAACCATCCAAGCCTGGTTTATAAATATATCTTCAGAAGAGAATATTTATACGTAGAGCTAAAACTTTTGATGTACTTGACTAGTGGAGGATGAATGCTCATAAGTATCTTTATATTTTTGTTAAGTCACAAAATACTTTAGCAATACCTATAATTATAATTTTATTAAAATCTATTTTTAGTGTTGGTATAGAATGTTAAATGACTATAGAAGCAGTTTATCAGCTAAAACTATAATGCATTGTTTTTCGCAATGTGTTGGATTAGCTCTACTCATGAGAATGTGAAAACACCTTTGATGATCATTTCATTCAATATAGTTTTTTTCTATGTAATTTAATTTCTTTTTATTACTAAATAACGAAATTTAATTCATTTAATATTATTTTTAGTAAGAGATGTTAGAAGAAGAGAAACTTAGTGTGTCACTACTAAACATTTGAAGTTAACCCTGTGCAGTCTTTTGATACTTTAGAATCTTCAAATTTGTTAAATTTATTGACTTGGACACTATGTTTACTATTTTGATACTATCTTCATATTAATTTGTATTGTTTGTTTTGTTATATGCTTTCATTTATCTATTTTGATAGTGTAGACTTATAGGTACATCAACAAATTTGAATTGGAAAATATTTATATATCTAGTATGACACAATCTTGTGCAACCATATAAAATAGTGAAGACCATGAGTCTATATGGTTAGAGAGGTTGTGATGATCTTAAACATCTAAATTTGGTATGGCTTAGTAAAAATTAGATAACCTTTATAAGAATTTGATATTCCTAAATTAGCCGGCATAATAAAATTAAGCACCCTTTTAAATAAATGTCAATAGATTTAAAGTTGGCATGACAAAATCACATTATATAGCCCTCTGGATTATAACTAATGTACTTGACCTTAAATTTGAGTTTTTATATTTGGATATATCTTTGTTGTTTTATTCATGACAAGTTTCAAGCTTTCAATTAAATATTGTTTAATATTGACAAATTTTAATTATCGTTGTTATAGAAATATTAGAACTTCTTAACTTCACTATCATTAGTTATTCAAGTCTTAAATATGTTATTACTAGTGCTTTTTGGTTAATCCATTATTATTGTTGTTATTTGGTTTAAATATTGTTGATTTATTGTTCGCTGTTGTAAGCTTACAATTATAATATGTGTCCTTACTTTTTTAATGGAGGTTGGAGTTTGATGTTGTTATTATGTTATTCTACATTTTTTTTCATGAGGCATTCAAACATTATTGATTGTTATGACAAATTACCTTTAGAGCATTTATCTCTGTTTGAAATGCATGCTTGCTTCAATTTTTGGAAGTATGGAAGAATGTAATTATTGCACATTTACTATATTATTTATTCTTGTTTTCTTTTGACTTTATTTGATATGAGTTTGTTAAACTTATTGGTTATTACTTGGTCTGCTGGCTTGGTTTGGCATTTTTTAACATGTTGATAGTTTTATTGTGATAGCTCTTGGTTTGTTGAATATGTTGGTTATTGCTTGACCTGTTGGGATTAATTTGGCTTTGTTGAATAAGTTGATAGGTTTTCTATGTTGACTCTTGATTTATTGAAGATTTTGGTTGTTTTTAGCCTACTAGCCTTGGTTTAGTTTTGTTGAACCTATTAAAGGTTTTCTAGTGTTGATGGCTATTGTGAGTTCTCGATCTTTTTAATCTATTGGTTTTTGCTGGACTTGTTGCCTTTTGTTTGACTTTGTTGAACATGTTGTTTTTTTTTTTTTTTGTTGGCTTTCGATTTGTTAAATCTGTTAGTTTTCGGTTGGCCTATTGGCCTTGATTTGACTTTGTTGAACCTATTGAAGGTTTTTATGTGTTACAGTTAGTTCCCGATTTGTTAAATCTATTAGTTGTTGTTGGGCCTTTTGAACTTGGTTTGACTTTATTGAACATGTTATGAGTTTTCATTCTCTTTTTTTCCTATTTGGTTGGATAAATGGGTATTGTGCAGATTTACTCAAAAGCCTTGAAATATTTTTTTTTTTTTTTGTTGAGCAACGATGACAATTATGTTAAT
This sequence comes from Phalaenopsis hybrid cultivar, assembly GCA_002079205.1. Lineage (NCBI taxonomy): Eukaryota > Viridiplantae > Streptophyta > Magnoliopsida > Asparagales > Orchidaceae > Phalaenopsis > Phalaenopsis hybrid cultivar. The sequence continues at coordinate 91,134 of JXCR01075802.1, forward strand.
ATACATGTGGTTCAACAAGGTTGTCTTTTACTCCTTGGCCCGTGCTAGGTTGTAGGTTGTTCAATTGACATTTTTATTGTATTAGATGAAACTTATCTTATAAATCTTACTTGAGACTACTCTTTATTTTGAGATTTGAGACTCTTTACTCAACAACAATTATGAACATACAATTCTTACTTTTATTTATGTTCTCTTACTATATTTAATGAGCATTGAGCATATTGAAATGTTGGAGATAATATAAAGTAAATCAAGGGAAGATGATCAACAATCATGATCCAATGACAAGTTTGAATGAGCTACAAATTTGATTTTAATTTCATAATGTATTTGATATTACCTATAATTTTGGTTGAAATTTTATATTGTATTTTGTGTGTAGTTAGAGATTATTATTTTAATTTTATAATTATAAATTTATGGAAATAATTTTTTCTCCATTTTTATGCATATTTTTCTTGACATTCTTTTAGCATTTCAAGCAAGTTCGAGCTGAACGAACTTATTTCAAACATCTACATTAACTTAATAGACAAATTCAAATTTGGTCGAATTCGAACTCAAACGAACAAGACAAACATTTTTCAAATAATTAAATTCGAACACACATAAATTTATTCAACGAACTAAATTGAACTCGAAAAAAATTCAAACACAAGAAATTATAAACAAGCCGATCATAAAAAATTATAAACGCGCCGAACACAAACAAATACTTAATTCGCCCATGTTTGACTCATTTACACCCATATCAGGATAGGCATAAAACGAGAAATATACAATCAATTTTCCATATATTTTATATATCCCGAATATTTATTCTTTTTTATAGAATATGAAATGTCAAAATAATAATCAGTTGTAATGTAATTGAAATTAAAATTGAATCAAAGTCATTCTATGATTAAATTTGTTTCTGCTTGAGATTGAATTCATCCACGATGATTGAAATCTAAAGTCCATCAATGCAATTCATGTTTTTGGCCCATAAATCATATCGGCCTTTCGGTTATAAATAGTAAGAAATTTAAATTGGGCCCAACATCCAAATGAGGCCATGCATGAGCCTCAGAAATGCTCTTGGCGGGCTCTTCAACGAGTATTGAGAAAAGAAAGAGAAGAATCAGGAGAGGATTTACTAATTAATTTTTTTATCATAATTAATTTTAATTTCTTTTTTCTTATTATTGATAAAGATACAATTGGCATAACCTTTTCCTTTGTTAACAGTAGCTAAAGATGTAAACAAGCTATAGTCTCAATCACCTCCTCTTTTGAGCCCGAGCTTGCTTTCTTAATCGGGTTCATGCTTGAACTTGAGCTTATTCGAATTAGCTCATGAGCCAACTCATTCACCTCGAGAGAGAAAATATGTTTTTAATACTTGAAATGCATGTGATGAAATAATAATATAAAAAAATACTTCATATATTTAATTAGAATAAAATTTGAAAAAAATAATAATAATATCATTGCACTTAAGTTTTTGTAGTTTAATATATTTTAAGTGT
>JXCR01075802.1:99826-135299 GCA_002079205.1 Phalaenopsis hybrid cultivar
CCTCTGCTTCTCCCTGTTTTCAACCGATGCTATCTTCCCTGCCTCCCTGCACTCGCCGGAAACCCCCTTTTTCTCGTCGACGACTCCCGCGTCTCCATCTGCGCGCTTGATCTCTCTGATTTCTTTCTCTCCAGCTTTTCCCCCGCCGTGCGTCTCCAGCGGCAGTTATATACGGCCAATCCTCGAGCCCCATTTCTCCTCGATTACACCTCGCGCCGATCCCTAGACTCGGCAGCAAGAAACCCTCGATGGATCGAGTTCTGGACCGAAGCCGCCTCCTTCGATCGCCGTCAAAGGAACTCCTCATTCTTTTCATCCACGGAGCGAATCGTAGAAATCACGGAGCAGAGGATGTCCCCGCCGGCGTGGGTTGGGAAATATTTAGATCGGATAGGGGAAATGCTGAGGAATGGAGGGTGGAGGGAGAACGATGTTGTCGAGATGGTGGAGGTTGCCGCATCAGGGTTCTTTGATAACACCCGCGGCGGCGAAAACGACGCGATAGCCGTGGATGGGGAGGTGTTTCTGGATGCTCTGCTTCTGGAAGCTAATCGGTGCGGAGATTCGCTCCGTCGTGCTGGGTGGAGCTCGGAGGAGGTTTCTGATGCGCTGGGAATGGATTTCCGGCGAACAGGAAGAAGATGCCGGAAGGCCGTGCGGCTTCCAAAGAGTATTGCGGCCAAGATCGAGAAGCTCGCCGACGCGGTCTCCCGCACGTCCTGATTCGATTTTCACGATTCCGGCCCAAAATCGAAAATGAAAATATGCGTTTTCTTTAATTTGTTGAAAAGCGAAAAATGTGTGTTAGAACTTAGATGCTTGTATTATATATAGTAAAAACAAAATTAATGATAGTATTATAAATGAGCTTAGCAAATCAAACATGTTTCTTTTTCTTAGACAGAAAATTTACAAGAATATCTAACAAATTCTTGGTTTTATATTAAAACGTAAATAAAGCAAAAATAAATTATATTAAATTCAAAATAAAAAATAATACCATTTATGCACAGTTATTTATCCCTTACTCCCTCGATCTCGGCATCTCCAACGGCCCCATCTAGTTCATGTCCCATATTTCTTCTATCTCATCCCATTTTAGACCATTTGCTCGACTACCGCCNAATTTGTTGAACCTTTAAAAGCGAAAAATGTGTGTTAAACATAGATGTTTGTATTCTATATAGTAAAAACAACATTAATGATAGTATTATAAATGAGCTTAGCAAATCAAACATGTTTCTTTTTCTTAGACAGAAAATTTACCAGAATATCTAACAAATTCTTGGTTTTATATTAAAAAGTAAATAAAGCAAATATAAATTATATTAAATTCAAAAATAATAATAATACCATTTATGCACAGTTATTTATCCCTAACACCCTCGATCTCGGCATCTCCAGCGGCCCCAACTAGTTCATGTCCCATATTTCTTTTATCTCATCCCATTTTCGACCATTTGCTCGTCTGCCGCCGCCATGGGGAGAACAATCTTTATTTTTGAAGATGTGTAAAATCACAAAATGTTTTTTTTTTTCTATTTTTTCATATATTGTATAAGAAAATGTATTGAGGAGAATGTTGGGTGTGGTGCAAAATTATTTAATTGTCTAAATTATTGTTAGATCTTATATTGTCCTTTGCAATAATGCCCCAAGAGTTTAGGATTGAGTGAAAGAATGAGGAGCGAAAGAGAGTATAACAAGTAAGTAGTTTTTTTGTAGAGAGAGTTGATGAAAAGTCGTTTTAGTTGTATTTTTGTCTTCTATTTATATAGACATATTTTGTAAAAATACATAAAAGAGAGAAATGTTATGAAAATCGCTCTTAATGCAATCGCTTTAATTAATTATATGGATTTCATATCATATCTATGTTATAATTTGAATTTTAATATGATGATAATTCGTGACTGATTTGTTTGAAATGGAGCGACTAAGGTGACCGTGTCGTGGGTTGGTTGGTTGGTTAAGTGTTTATCTCGTCTGTTGTGGTAAAGGCAGGTTGACCGATTAGTCACGATCAAAGATTTTTGCCAGCACTCTGATCGGTCAAGATTGTCGTCATTTTTTGTTGTTCAAATCTCTCATCATTGTGTGGTTGGCAGTAGGGCGGTAGAATGTTTTGCTTGTCTGGTCGTCGTTTGAGTCGTTCAAATGCTTTGAGATTTGTGTTGATAATTGATGTGTATACAATTATATAAGTGTAAATGCAAAATTTTATTTCTTATATAGAAAATTTTAAATTTTAAGATGGGCAACCCTGAAAACACTTTCATTGTTGTCGTCCAACTCAATGTCTTTGTGAGACTCAACTAACACCATTAAATATCAATCAAGGGGTGCTTTAAACATACCAAAATAATTTTAGATGTCAACTATGTAATACTAAATTATAGGTGCCATATATATATATATATATATNTCATCGAATGGCATATGAATTTTGCTTTTACGTTTTCCAGAAGTCAGACGAGAGGCTTTGACGGATTTCGACACAGATATTTATATAAAAATAAAGCGAAAAAGTTAATAACGCAGATGTGGACGTATAGCATACATGCGAGGAGCGACCCACAATTTTAGCGGAAGCGTGAGTGATGTCTCGGCGCCTGGGAAAATATTTGCGTACATAAGATGTACGCAGCTCTGCGTACATCATGGATTATTCAGGGGGTACAATGGGGTTATATCTGGGTTATACCCCCTTGTAACCTCCGGTATAACCCGGATATAACTTCCCGTACCCCCAGAATAACCTCTGATGTACGCAGCACTGCGTACATCTTATGCACGCAAATATTTCTCCGGCTCCTGACCATCTCCTTTTGTTTTGGCTGCCGGCAAAATCAAATAGAAAAAAAAAAATCAGAATATGTTGGTGAAGCCCCAATAATTATGAGAGCTCTTCATGTGCATTCATGACAATAGGATACACAGATAACTAACCATTATTTAAGAACGAGTAGTGCACATTTCATGCGGTATGATGCAAGAAAAATATCTTTGATGTCAAGAGAATATTACGTATAGAATCTGTGTACATACGTACTTTGTGTATAATAATATTATATGTTGTTTTATAATATGGGTACGATAGTATACAACACGAAGTGCGCGTGCATACGAACTCTACGTATCTTGATATGTTTATACTTTATGTTAGATTAAGAGAATGACTTTTTTTTTTAAATGTAATATGAAATATTGGGTAATATTAATGTAGAAATCAAACTTTTAGGTCTTGTATGTGTAATTACATGGGAATTGGGTGTAATGTATGTAAATGCCCCTAAAATTTATTGGAGAAATTTTTTTGTCATCTATAAAAACTTTAAGTTTGAACGATTAGTCTTTTACACTTATTTTCCTTAAATTTGATGTCAAAATGTCATTCCCTAAATACAATTAAAGATCAAATGTAATATTTCACATCCATAATTTTAGTACGTCAAAATTGATGTAAATAAATTAATCATAAGTTAGATTAGCAACATATTGAAAAATCAAATAAAATTTTAATTTTATACACATCATATATGAAAATTATATGTGAATGAATCTTAAATATTAGAAATGGTAGAGTTTGGTCCACTATGCTTGGACGGTTACTTTGTTTCGAAGAGTCAAATAGTTTCACATATAACCACTCTCGCCTTCCTCTTTTGTGAAATGAAGCATCTCTTCACTTCCTTCTGTTTTTGATAAAAGCTTTCGGTTTCCTCGGGATAGAGGAAGGCTTACTCGGGGCAGAGGAAGAGAAGTGCAATGAGGAGTAGTTCCTTGCGGCAAAAAGAAGAAGAAGAAGATTGTTCTCCCTAGACTTCTTCTTGATGGCTTGTGACAGAAGAGAAATTGAGTTTATTTCTCTTGTAAGTTTGTCTTCTTCGGTGTATCTCGCTGTAGAGTTTTCTTCGGTGTGTCTCAGTATAAAGAGAGAATAACTGAGAGAGAAGAAGAGGAAGCAACGAAGAGTGAGAGATTCCTCTTGTAAGTTTAAGTGAACGACTGATATAAATTCCTCAAGTAGTAAAATTCTCTACAACTCAGTGGACGTAGGCAATTTGCTGAACCATTTAAATCTGTGTGTTCCGCTCTGTTATTCTTTTCTGGTGTGATTTTTCACGTTTTATTTTTCACTTCGTCGATTGTTCTCCTGTTTGATTTATATATATACTACATCAACTGGTATATCTAGATCTTGCAACAACAACATTAAATTGGTGGCCACCAATTTCGAAACAATCATGATAAAATATTATATAAAATAGTGAATAAAAATAAAGCGAGCACACACATAGATATTACCAATATATATAGTCAGCATTTTGGCATGTTGAATATTAATATGGACCCCTTAGAATAAATAATAAATGATTAAAAAATGGAAAGAGAAAGCCAAGAAGCACACAGAACGAAGTACTTCATTTCATCATTGATTGTATATATAAAATGCATGACACAATATGACTCATTAATAATCAAATAGGTTTTAACACCGCTTAAATCACCCATTATAATTATATAAAGTACTAACCCACCTAGTATAAGACATAATTACACAAAATATTTATAAAATCCATAAGATGATGCCCGTTCTCTTTATCAATAGAAAATCTAGAGCAGATGAAATATAAATTTTAAAATTTAAAAGCCCTTAATAAAATAAACATAAATATTAGATGCTTTGAAGGGCTCTATAAGGGTCCATAATGAGAAGACAACTCTCAACTAGGGCTATCAAAACAGCTCGTTGTTCGCGAACAGCTCGTGTTCGGCTCGTTAATTTCAATCGATAAGTTAACGAGCCGAACACGAACTTAAGATGTGTTCATCAGTGTTCGGCTCGTTTTGGCTCAAAATACTACTCATCAAGTTTATATAGCCTTGTAGTCAATTAGATTTTTTTTTAAATACTACTTTATATATATATATATATATATATNCGTGACTGATTTGTTTGAATTGGAGCGACTAAGGTGACTGGTTGAATGGTGACCGTGCCATGGGTTGGTGAGTTGGTTATCGATGTCGTCTGTTGTGGTAAAGGCAAGTTGACCGATTAGTCACGATCAAGGATTTTTGCCAGTACTCCGATCGGTCGAGATTGTCGTCATTTTTTGTTGTTCAAATCTCTCATCATTGTATGTTGCTCGAATCATNCATAAATAATAATTTTTAAATCTTGCTCAAATCTTTATTGTCTTATGGCGACATGATTAGGGTTGTTCAAAGGACTCTTTGTTTGTGAACAGCTCGTGTTCGACTCGTTAAGCAAACGAGCCGAACACGAACACACTTTTTGAGCTAGAAATATAAACGATCCGAACACGAGCTGAGCTTGGCTCGCTCGTGTTCGGCTCGTTTACACCCCTACTCTCAACTAAATCCTTGCTTTGCATTTTCTTGATATCACTACCACGTCTTCATACATATTTACAAATATCTTCACAAATATAAAAAAAAATGGAAAGAAATTATCACTAAACATTGAGGATGAAACACAAGCAATCATTATGCTATTTAAAAGTTTATGAATCTCGCTCACAGAATAACAGAGAATAAGGGATAATTGCATACCGTCGAGAATTTTATAAAAATGAAAAATATGAGTTGGGGTTTTGCCATGAATTTTGATATTGGAGTGAGAATTTAAAAAATGGATAAAAGAGGATGCTTGATCTGTAAATAGCAATGTTTCGGATGATCTGCATGTCATTGCCCTGAAAACAAATTTCATTTATTTCAAGAGATTCATGGCTTTGACTGGTCTTCCATGATTTCCAATTCTGCAGCGGCTTCCTCTTGGTGGAGGAAAGCAGAACAAGGACCGTCTTTTCCAAGGGGAGTTCAGTTGCTGTGGGGAATATAGATGACCACACGATAGCCAGAAGGAATGGACCCTTTCCTTCCATAGCTTTTGGGGGCATTTACATACATAGACAAAAGTTTTATGTATTTACATATGTAACACCTAAATTCTTATATTTACATGACTATTGCCGCGCTAAAAGTGTTAATAAAATGCTTTGGTGTTAGATATGTAAATACATAAAATGGTGTGATATGCAAATTTCCCTGAAGGAAAAGCTTGTCTCATCAATTTACAGTCACGCAATTTCTTCTTTAAAAATAATTATGGCAAAAGAATATACCAAAATACTCATATTTTTTGTTATAGAAAAGTAATTGCTTTAGTTTCTAAGTAATAATTAATTAATAATTTCAATGGTTTAGGGTTTGTGTTTCAATTTAGTNACCTAAATTCTTATATTTACATGACTATTGCCGCGCTAAAAGTGTTAATAAAATGCTTTGGTGTTAGATATGTAAATACATAAAATGGTGTGATATGCAAATTTCCCTGAAGGAAAAGCTTGTCTCATCAATTTACAGTCACGCAATTTCTTCTTTAAAAATAATTATGGCAAAAGAATATACCAAAATACTCATATTTTTTGTTATAGAAAAGTAATTGCTTTAGTTTCTAAGTAATAATTAATTAATAATTTCAATGGTTTAGGGTTTGTGTTTCAATTTAGTTTTATTATTATTTTTTTTTGACCCCTCATGTAATATAAAATGTTACAAATTTTTATTTAAGATGCAAAATAAATGTGATTATCTAAAAAAGCTTCAGGTTGCAAAACACATTATTTGCGCAAAAGGCATAAGTTGCAAAAAAAAAAAATATTTTTATAAATTTTCATTTGAAATAATAAATTTATAAAATTCAAATGAAATTATTGAGTTTTGCGCATAATTTCATGTTCTTTAGGTGAGTTTTACAAAATTTTCACCCCAATTACATAGAAATTTTGTGGCAATGAAATGACATAACACCATGAGCTAGGAAGATACCGACCTCAACATCACTTTATGTAAAGATAATAGACTGTTAATTTAGAGTTTAAAATATACTTTTTTGAAATAGAAGTGATGATATTCATTTCCAATTCAAAGCTTAAACTTATAAATGAAATTGCTACTTCTAAATAACTACATTTTAAAATTATTTGATATGAGATTAGTTGGATCTCGGCTTGTTAGTGAGTCCACTCTACTAAGAAATAAGGTGAAATAAAGAGGACATTGAGTGAAGGACACGAAATAGACAATAGAGAGAGAATTGTCTTTTATAATACTCGGTGGAGATTCAACTTTTGTTACGATGTTCTCTCCTATTTATAGAAGGGATGGCTTATGAAATGCAAAGTAGAGCATTTATTATACAAGAAACTCATGAGATATCCTACCTATCTCCCTTGGCTTCTTATGGTGTGGTATAACAAGAATATGCTAGATTGAATCTCTCAAAGGAATGACCCTGCCTGGACGACAGAACCCTACCTCGACGATCAACCTAACCCAGAGGACCCAGACTAGACGACCGATCTAGCCTAAATGACCCAGCATGGACGATGACCCATCCTGAACAACCGACCCAACCTAAACGACCTAGCCCAAACGACCAACCCAGTCTGGAGGACTAACCAGCCTAGATGTCTGACTCCGTCTGGATGAATGAGCCAATTCAGCCAATTGAGCTAACTTTGTCGACCTGAAGCCAATTAAGTTTATTTGGCCTAGCCATAAAACAACTGAACGACAAGCTTATACATGTAAAATATAAAAAACGTCCCATTATATACCCCTTTAATGTAGGGCAAAAATGTAATATTATCATTATGTGTCATCTCCTCTATAAATATGAGAATTATTTTATGAATAAAACATGATTGATCACAGTTCATTCTCTCTCTGTCCCTCATTATTTGCGCCCTATTCCCGGGGTGTGATTTATGAACAAATCAAGATTCGACAGGTGTGGATATTTTAATTATCATTATCTTAATAACCTCTCTCTTGTTAACTGTTTATCATAAATGCTTCTCTTATACAAGTTTATTTTCTGAGAAGATTGTTCTCTTGCATGAGTTCATCTCTTAAGAGAGTTGTTCTCTTGAACGAGTTAATTGGATGCATGTCTAGAACCTGGTGATGCGAAATAGTAAGATGCAACCAGAGCGAGGGAAGAAGCTGTCAATGATAGAATCCAGTCAATCGGGGCCAGGCCACGACGATCTCAACAGGGACAGACAACACATACATGGACGAAAAACTGCGACATGGACAAAGGTAAAGTATCGTGAAGAAATGTGGTTGATAATGTTGGTCCAAACATATAAGATAAGCTATGTAACTAATTAGACAAGTGTCCAATTCTTATTCGCTTAGTTTGCTTAGGTTGTTGGAAACATGGAAGGTTAGGAATGAGTGAGGATAGTCTAGATAATATTTTGCAAGAGTGGGAAGCACAAAAAAAATAATTATTTGGTTTTCTCCTTCTCTATCTGCAACTTTTTTTCTTCCTTCCTACATGTACTCTTCTCCTTCCCTTAGTTACCACAAGGCCCTTTGTTCTATTGCTCCTTTTATTTCCATCTAATATGCTATATTTCCAGTTTTTGACAACAATCAGTTATGTATCAGTTTTTCAACAACAGAAAATTCTTCTAAAGGAATTATCATTGGTGTTCTCAACAGGGACAGACAACACATACATGGACGAAAAACTGCGACATGGACAAAGGTAAAGTATCGTGAAGAAATGTGGTTGATAATGTTGGTCCAAACATATAAGATAAGCTATGTAACTAATTAGACAAGTGTCCAATTCTTATTCGCTTAGTTTGCTTAGGTTGTTGGAAACATGGAAGGTTAGGAATGAGTGAGGATAGTCTAGATAATATTTTGCAAGAGTGGGAAGCACAAAAAAAATAATTATTTGGTTTTCTCCTTCTCTATCTGCAACTTTTTTTCTTCCTTCCTACATGTACTCTTCTCCTTCCCTTAGTTACCACAAGGCCCTTTGTTCTATTGCTCCTTTTATTTCCATCTAATATGCTATATTTCCAGTTTTTGACAACATTCAGTTATGTATCAGTTTTTCAACAACAGAAAATTCTTCTAAAGGAATTATCATTGGTGTTTTCATTGAGATTTGCCCGACCACAATGGCAGGCAACATGAACATCACTGGATCGAAAACTGATGCATCATTCAACATATTTGAGATTGTGAATATTCTTAGATAAGTGTGTTGGCATCAATTTTTGGATGTCACGAGTGCCCACAAATTCTATACGTCGCGCCGTGCACGAAATTGGCTNGTCCATGAGATGATACCCGTTCTCTTTATCAAGAGAAAATTGAAAAATAAATTTTAAAATTTAAAAGNTCAGACGAGTGGCTTTGACGGATTTCGACACAGATATTTATAGAAAAATAAAAATAAAGCGAAAAAGTTAATAACGCAGATGTGGACATATATCATACATGCGAGGAGCTACCCACAACTTTAGCGGAAGCGTGAGTTATGTCTCGGCGCCTGACCATCTCCTTTTGTTTTGGCTGCCGGCAAAATCAGTCAGAAAAAAAAAAAAATCAGAATATGTTGGTGAAGCCTCAATAATTATGAGAAGCTCTTGATGTGCATTCATGACAATAGGATACATAGCTAACTAACCATTATTTAAGAACGAGTAGTGCACATTTCATGCGGTATGATGCATGAAAAATATCTTTGATGTCAAGAGAATATTACGTATAGAGTCTGTGTATATATGTACTTTGTGTATAATGATATTATACGTTGTTTTATAATATGAGTACGATAGTATATAACACGAGGTGCACGTGCATACGAACTCTAAGTATCATGATATGTTTATACTTTATCTTAGATTAAAAGAATGACTTTTTTTTTTTAATTTAAAATGAAATATTAGGTAATATTAATGTAGAAATCAAACTCTTAGGTTTTGTATGTGTAATTACATAGGAATTGGGTGTAATGTATGTAAATGCCCCTAAAATTTATTGGAGAAATTTTTTTGTCATTTATAAAAACTTTTAAGTTTGAACCATTAATCTTTTATGCATATTTTCTTTAAATTTGAAGTCAAAATGTCATTCCCTAAATACAATTAAAGATCAAATATAATCTTTCATATTCATAATTTTAGTACGTCAAAATTGATGTAAATAAATTAATCATAAGTTAGATTAGCAACATATTGAAAAATCAAATAAAATCTTAATTTTATACACATCATATATGAAAATCATATGTGAGTGAATCTTAAATGTTAGAAACGGTGGAGCCCGGTCCACTATGCTTGGGCGATTAATTTGCTTCGAAGAGTCAAACCTCTTCACATATAACCACTCTCGGTCTTCCTCTTTTGTGAAGTGAACCATCTCTTCGCTCCCTTCTGTTCTTGATAAAAGCTTCAGATGACTCTCCTTGGGTTTAGAAATCATGCTTTGAGTTCTTCTTCGATTTTCTCGGGATAGAGGAAGGTTTCCTCGGGGCAGAGGAAGAGAAGTGCAAGGAGGAGGAACTGTTCCTTGCGACAGAAGGAAGAATAAGAAGATTGTTCTCCCTAAGCTTCTTCTTGGTAGCTTGTGGCAGAAGAAAAATTGAGTTTATTTCTCTTGTAAATTTATCTTCTTCGGTGTATCTCGATGTAGAGTTTTCTTCAGTATATCTCACTATAGAGAGAGAAGAACAGAGAGAGAAGAAGAAAGAGAACAATGAAGAGTNAGGCGGTTAATTTGCTGCGAAGAGTCAAACCTCTTCACATATAACCACTCTCGGCCTTCCTCTTTTGTGAAGTGAAGCATCTCTTCGCTCCCTTCTGTTCTTGATAAAAGCTTCAGATGACTCTCCTTGGGTTTAGAAATCATGCTTTGNGGGCGATTAATTTGCTTCGAAGAGTCAAACCTCTTCACATATAACCACTCTCGGTCTTCCTCTTTTGTGAAGTGAACCATCTCTTCGCTCCCTTCTGTTCTTGATAAAAGCTTCAGATGACTCTCCTTGGGTTTAGAAATCATGCTTTGAGTTCTTCTTTGGTTTCCTCGGGATAGAGGAAGGTTTTCTCGGGGCAGAGGAAGAGAAGTGCAAGGAGGAATTGTTCCTTGCGACAGAAAGAAGAAGAAGAAGATTGTTCTCCCTAAGCTTCTTCTTGGTAGCTTGTGGCAGAAGAGAAATTGAGTTTATTTCTCTTGTAAATTTATTTTCTTCGGTGTATCTCGATGTATAGTTTTCTTCAGTATATCTCACTATAGAGAGAGAAGAACAGAGAGAGAAGAAGAAAGAGAACAATGAAGAGTGAGAGATTCCTCTTGTAAGTTGAGGTGATCGACTGGTGTAAATTCCTTAAGTAGTGAAATCCTTTGCAACTCCGTGGACGTAGATAATTTGCTGAACCACTTAAATTTGTGTGTTCCACAGCGTTGTTCTTTTCTGGTGTGATTTTTCTCGTTCTATTTTTCACTTCGTCGATCGTTTTTTTGTTTGATTTATATATATACCACATCAACTGATAAATCTAGATCTCGCAACAACAACATTAAATTGGTGGCCACCAATTTCGAAACAATCATGATAAAATATTATATAAAATAGTGAANGTAAGCAATTTGCTGAACCACTTAAATCTGTGTGTTCCGCTGTGTTATTCTTTTCTAATGTGTTTTTTCTCGTTCTATTTTTCACTTTATCGATTGTTCTCCTGTACCACATCAACTGCTATATATAGATCTCAAAACAACAACATTAAGTTGGTGGCCACCAATTTCGAAACAATCATGATAAAATATTATATAAAATAGTGAATGAAAATAAATCCAGCACACACATAGATATTATCAATATATATAGTGAGCATTTTGGCATGTTGAATATTAATATGGACCCCTTAGAATAAATAATAAATGATTAAAAAATGGAAAGAGAAAGCCAAGAAGCACAAAGAACGAAGTACTTCATTTCACCATTGATTGTATATATAAAATGCATGACACAATATGACTCATTAATCATCAAATAGGTTTTAACACCGCTTAAATCACCCATTATAATTATATAAAATACTAACCCGCCTAGTATAAAACATAATTACACAAAATATTCATAAAGTCCATGAGATGATACCCGTTCTCTTTATCAAGAGAAAATTGAAAAATAAATTTTAAAATTTAAAAGCCCTTAATAAAATAAACATAAATATTAGATGCTTTGAAGGGCTCTATGCTTGAGATCTAAGGGTCCTTAATGAGAAGACAACTCTCAACTAAATCCTTGCTTTACATTTTCTTGATGTCACTACTAAGTCTTCATACATATTTACAAATATTTTCACAAATATAAAGAAATTATCACTAAATATTGAGGATGAAATACAAGCAATCATTATGCTATTTAAAAGTTCCTTGGAGAATTTTATAAAAATAAAAAATATGAGTTGAGGTTTTACTATGAATTTTGATATTGGAGCGATAATTTAAAAAATGGATAAAAGAGGGTGTTTGATTTGCACATAGCAATGCTTGGGGTGGTCTGCATGTCATTGCCCTAAAAACAAATTTCATTTATTTCAAGAGATTCATGGCTTTGACTGGTCTTCCATGATTTCTAATNACTTAATGAGAAGACAACTCTCAACTAAATCCTTGCTTTGCATTTTCTTGATATCACTACTAAGTCTTCATACATATTTACAAATATCTTCACAATTATAAAAAAAATGGAAAGAAATTATCACTAAACATTGAGGATGACATGCAAGCAATCATTATGCTATTTAAAAGTTTCGTCGAGAATTTTATAAAAATGAAAAATATGAGTTGAGGTTTTACCATGAATTTGGATATTGGAGCGATAATTTAAAAAATGGATAAAAGAAGGTGCTTGATTTGCACGTAGCAATGTTTGAGGTGGTCTACATGCATTGCCCTAAAAACAAATTTCATTTATTTCAAGAGATTCATGGCTTTGACTGGTCTTCCATGATTTCTAATTCTGCAGCGGCTTCCTCTTGGTGGAGGAAAGCAGAACAAGGACCGTCTTTTCTTAGGGGAGTTCAGTTGCTGTGGGGAATATAGACGACCACACAATAGCCAAAGGAATGGACCCTTTCCTTCCATAGCTTTTGGGGGCATTTACATACACAGACAAAAGTTTAATGTATTTACATATTTAACACCTAAATTCTTATATTTACATGACTATTATTCGAATGTTTAGTTTCCCATCATTTTAAAATTTAAATACACTTTTTTTTTTTGCATTGGTTTATGATACTGGCGTGCTAAAAGTGCTAATAAAATGTCTTGGTGTTAGATATGTAAATACATAAAATGGTGTGATATGCAAATTTCCCTAAAGGAAAAGCTTGTCTCATCAATTTACAGTCACGCAATTTCTTCTTTAAAAATAATTATGGCAGAAGAATATACCAAAATAATCATATTTTTTTGTGATAGAAATGTAATTGCTTTAGTTTCTAAGTAATAATTAATTAATAATTTCAATGGTTTAGGGTTTGTGTTTCAATTTAGTTTTTTTTTTAATTATTTTTTACCCCTCATGTAATATAAAATATTACAAAATTTTATTTAAGATGCAAAATAAATGTGAGTTGCAAAAAAAAAATTATTTTTATAAATTTTCATTTGAAATAATAAATTTATAAAATTCAAATGAAATTATTGAGTTTTGCGCATAATTTCAGATTGTTTAGGTGAGTTTTACTAAATTTTCACCCCAATTACATAGAAAATTTGTGGCAATGAAATGACATAACACCCTGAGCTAGCAAGACATCGACCTCAACATCACTTTATGTAAATATAATAGAATGTTGATTTAGAGTTTAAAATATACTTTTTTGAAATAGAAGTGATGATATTCATTTCCAATTCAAAGCTTAAACTTATAAATGAAATTGCTGCTTTTAAATAACTATTTTTTAAAATTATTTGATATGAGATTAGTTGGATCTCGGCTTGTTTGTGAATCTACTCTACTAAGAAATAAGGTGAAATAAAGAGGACATTGAGTGAAGGACATGAAATAGACGATAGAGAAAGAATTGTCTTTTATAATACTCGGTGGAAATTCAACTTCTGTTATAATGTTCTCTTCTATTTATAGAAGGGATGGCTTATAAAATGCAAAATAGAGCATTTATCATACAAGAAACTCATGAGATATCCTACCTATCTCCCTTGGCTTCTTATGGTGTTGTATAACAAGAATATGCTAGATTGAATCTCTCAAAGGAATGACCCTGCCTGGACGACGAACCCTACCTGGACGATCAACCTAACCTGGAGGACCTAGACTAAACGACCGACCTAGCCTAAATGACCCAGCATGGACGATGACCTCATCCCGAACGACCGACCCAACCTAGACGACCTAGCCCGAATGACCAACCCAGCCTGGAGGACTAACCAGCTTAGATGTCCGACTCCGCCTGGATGAATAAGCCAATTCAGCTGACCGAGTTGACTTTGTCGACCTTAAGCCAATTAAGTTTATTTGGTCGAGCCATAAAACAACTGGGCGACAAGCTTATACATGTAAAATATAAAAAATGTCTCACTATATACCCCTTTAATGCAAGGAAAAAATGTAATATTATCATCATGTGTCATCTTCTCTATAAATAGGAGAATTACTTTATGAATAAAACATGATTGATCACAGTTCATTCTCTCTCCATCTCTCATTATTTGTGCCCTATTCCCGGGTGTGATTTATGAATAAATCAAGATTCGACAGGTGTAGATATTTTAATTATCATTATCTTAATAACCTCTCTCTTGTTAAATGTTTATTATAAATGCTTTTCCCATACAAGTTTATCTTATGAGAAGATTGTTCTCTTGCATGAGTTCATCTTTTAAGAGAGTTGTTCTCTTGAACGAGTTAATTGGATGCATGTCTAGAACCTGGTGATGGGAAATAGTAAGATGCAACCAGAGCGAGGGATGAAGTTGCCGATAATAGAATCCAATCAATCGGGACCTGGCCACGACGATCTCAACAGGGACGAACAACACATACTTGGATGAAAAACTGCGACATGAACAAATGTAAAGTATTGTGAAGAAATGTGGTTGATATTGTTGGTCCAAACATATAAAATAAGCTATGTAACTAATTAGACAAGTGTCCAATTCTTATTCACTTAGTTTGCTTAGGTTGTTGGAAACATGGAAGGTTAGGAATGAGTTAGGATAGTATAGATAATATTTTGCAAGAGTGGGAAGCACAGAAAAAAAAAATGATTTTCTCCTTCTCCATCAGCAACTTTTTTTCTTCCTTCCTACATGTACTCTTCTCCTTCCCTTTGTTACCACAAGACCCTTTGTTCTATTGCTCCTTTTATTTCCATCTAATATGCTATATTTCAGGTTTTTGACAGCAATCAATTATGTTTCAGTTTTTCTACAACAGAAAATTCTTCTAAAGGAACTATCATTGGTGTTTTCGTTGAGATTTGCCTGACCACAATGGCAAGCAACATGAACATCACTGGATCGAAAATTGATGCATCATTTAACATATTTGAGATTGTGCATATTCTTAGATAAGTGCAACTATGTTTAACTTTATTCAAGCTCAGGCAAGATCAAACAAGTAAAATAACCACACATATCACACCACAACTCACAACACCTATTTCCAGGCATGATCGATGTTATGGGTAATACTCCTTTCAAGACATTAGAATAGAAATTCCGCATTATTCCGACGTAAACTCAAAGAAATGGATTATGAAGTTTGAACAATATTATGAATTTCATCAATTGACGGATGTTGATAAACTAGCATTGACTGCCTTTCAAATGGATAGACTACTAAAGAGTGGTATTTATGATCGACCAGGAATGGATAGACAAACTGGGTGAATTTCCTCGCAGCTCTAGAAAATTGTTTTGGACCATCGAAGTACCGTGACTTGCATGATGAACTTACAAAACTCACTCAAACTTTAATGGTTGTTGAATACTAATTACAATTTGAAAGATTATCAAATCATATTACAGAAATTGATGAAGCCTTCTTAGAAAGCTGCTTTGAATTTGGCTTAAAACTAACTATTTGTAAAGAGATCCAGATCCATCGCTCAAAATATGGATCATGTTATTGAAGTATCAAAGCTCATTGAAGATAAGATTTCTAACGGCCAAACTTAACCATTCTCTTTGATTAACTCATCCACGCTTGTCGACACTTAAATGTTGGGGGAGTTGCCCGTAAGAAGCTGCCGGTCGCCGAAATCGAAATTTCATTGTCCGCTTCGGAAGAACGTTTAATTTACATATAATATAAGTTTTAAGAAAAATATGAAATCAAACTGACCTCATACTTTTCACAGTTTAAATGAAAGAGTGTTCTACCTCAAATATTGTATCTATCTCAAGGGATAAACACAAAACTTGAGGATGAGACTCGATCAAATAAACTAAAAATATATGATATCTGTTTGGTCTACGAAAAACCATTTTATTTGCCGACAAGTTCTCATATTTAATAGAAAGAATTAAATAAGGTTTATATTAAGCTAGGTTTGGAAAAGCTCCCTATCAGGGCAAGCCCCTATAATTAATTATATCTTAAATGACTGAAGTCACTTATGAAAACTCTCGATAAAAATCAGGGAATACTATCTTCAAAGAGGTCAAAATGATAGGACTTTTCAACGAAATCAGATCAAATAGTGTCAAATAGAAAAGACTCAAATTCAGAACATTCTTGAGGAATCCAAATGAGGGAGACCTAGGGGAGGTCATAGATCCGGAGGCGAACCTCGGTGACTTTCCAATATATCCTATGGTTTGGCTTTAGTTTTGAGGAAAATTTATTCAAGTGTTTCATCCTGCAAATTTTATTTAATTAGAGCTTACATTTGCGTGACACGGTCACACAAGTCGCTTGGAAGACATGGGGATTTATGTCGTATCGGATGACAACCTCGGAACCTAGAACGAGTTAGAGCTTAAATTGTGCAGTTTGGTTGTACAAAAGGCCTAAAAGATAAAGTGAGGATTTATGTCGCCCTAAGCAAACTACCTCGAAATCCCATGGCTTGTTGTTTAATTCTAAGGAAATGTTTTGTTGATGCGGACATGTTTTGCTGTTGGAGATAGCTGTGCTGCCCACCGCATTTGCTCCAAGCTCCTCATCATTGCAGCGTCGAATTTAGTATTCAAGTTGTTTAAGGTTGAAATAATGCAAAATGTGAGATCACCAATTTATCGTGGGCACCACCTGAGAGCTGCTACTGATATCCTAATCTAGGGGAGAGCGTAAAAGAAAAACATGTTAATGTGCAATGAAATCATGCAGTGGTAATGTGAAAATTATACATCTGGCAGAAGAATATACACTAAAAGGTAGAATAAGCAAACAACACTGGGCATATGTGTAATGTGTGTAGTAGAAACAAAATCAAAAGAATAAAAAAAGTCAGAAAAAGTCGAAAAGGAACATTTCGTAATAATTCTGAAACAAACAAAGTTTTTAGGAAATTCGAATAAATCCAGGGAGGTAAACTTGTAGAAAATCCAAAAGAAAGAACAAAAACGATGAAAACACAAGAATTGACTACAAGTTAAAAAAGACCTTAAGCTTCGTGGTGAGGAGGACTCAGAGCTGTGCTGTAGACCATAACTTTAAGTACTGACTGCTAGACCGACTTCTGCAGAAGGTAGCCTTAATCCGACTCGAGTAGCCAACTGTGGACCTTTGTGAAATTTTTTTATACATTTCTGTCTGGATGTGCATGCAAGTAAAAGCCTTAAGGTAAGTAGGTTGTTTTGTAGTGGAGGTGATTTTGTATTTTTCAAATGTATATATATATATATTTTATTTTTTTATTTTTTTTAAAATGATTCGAATCACAAGTTGAATACCCTAGTCGAACTAGGACTGCTAGCAACTTTAGACTGCCGGCGGTAGAAACCCCAAGACTGGACGAATATTATCTGTAAAAATTCCCTCCTCTACCCTCTCCAGGGTCTCTAAGTTGGGAGATACTATTGTAAGGGACCTGATTCTCTATAATGCAATCTTATCACCGTCCATAACCTCACACACTCCATTTACAGCCTTGCTTGATGGCCCCACTTAGAGAGTGTTATACGTGCGCACCTATGCATCCTATATAGACATGTGATGTAGGCCAAGATGCAAGGAGAAACAAAGGACTGAAGGCAAGAGAGAGAGTGAGAGGAGGAATTAATTTACCCAAAAGATCAAAGGGGTAAAGGGTAAAACAATCCTCAAAACTGTATTAAAAAGGTCTAAAAGAGAGCCCAAGATCCTTGAATCAATCCAAGAAGGATATCATTCTCTCAAAATTTTATGATGAGATCAACCCATGAAGGGTATCCTTTCCAAATTGCATATCAAGCAAGTTAAACACTTACAAAGTGTATTTCAAAAATTTGAAAAGTGCAGCATGAAAGCTCACAAAAATTGTGGTCAAATAATACCAAATGAAGCTTCGGACTGTAGCTCGAATGCCACGAAAAACAGTTTCAAACATCTCCAAAAACCGATTTGTACCGAACAATAAAAGGCACGACAAATGGGAGAAGCTATCGAAAAGAATTTGAATCATTTTAACTTCCAAATGAGTCACGAGTGTTGCAAAAAGAAACTTCAGCGCTCAACTCAGTATACAACTGAAAGTAAATGTGAATGAAGAAAGCTCAAAAAAAAAAAAAAAAAAAACTTAAAAGAGAATAATGTTTAAATTCCTTTCAAAAGAAACATGTAGCATTTAATCAACTCAAAAGCTCAACAAATAACCAGTTTTCAAAAGGGCATTTGCACCCTTCCAAATCGACAATTAATTGAGCCCAAAGCAAAGCTTCGAGAGTTTTCAAACCTTTCATAAATCAAAGCTACATTAGTTCTCATTCTTTCAAAATAAAAGCTTCCAAGCTTCCAAACTTAAATATACTGCAATACGAATCATTTGAGAATACATGTTGATGCCAACTAAGTAAATAGCCAGAAGAACTTTCAAACTTTTGTATGCAGTGCACCAAAAAGAAGTAGACATTAGCATTTAAAAATCCTTCAATCAACAAAGCTTATATTTCTTCAAAATAAAAAAAAAAGCAAGTGTGTATGGCAAAAACATCACCCCTATATCTCCAAAAAAATCAGACAATTTGCTAAGTTAAATGATATTTACGTATACACCACTCAAATTCATAGGGATTTAGGGAAAGAAAGCTGAAATTCAGGTGTCATATATGTAAATATTTTAAAATAAAAAAATCATAAAACGTGCAAATATCTGTAGGAATTGAGAAGCATACATGCAAATTTACAAAATTTCGTACATACCACTCAACTTATTTGCATTTACCCATCAACCCTTGTGTATTCGCATATCCAACATCCGAATATTCCCTTTCACATGACGAAATAGCATATCACAAAGAATCATCATGTGCGAAGAAATTCTATAGATGTTTCAAAAAAGAACTTTCATGTGACTAAGAATCGGATCACAAAATTTTTGACTGATGAATTATCTTTTATAGCATCTTTGAAAGACGAGCTTCAGGATTTCAGGGACCGTACGAGACCGTTTTGCTACTGCGGACTTCAAACTTGCCAGCTTATATCACGTCAGATGCATAGCTACGGGAGAAACTTCTATAGGTGGCTGTGCCGGACAGACGATCCGGAGAAGTGTGGGTTGTTCCGGTGGGCAGAAAGTCTGGTAGATTCCATTGCCGACAGTGATCGGGACTGGATAACATCTTTGGATGACGACGTAACTCATGACTTCCGCCGTCAGCATTATAAAATCAATATTGTCATATTACTAATTGTAATTTTGATATTATTTTTTCTTTATTTAGCATACTTGATTGTCAATGTTACTTGGGGTATCTATTTAGATTTTTGTGTGATTTTGAAGTAAATTTTTGCTTCTGAAGTCTCGAATATATAGCTGAAATAATTTTGTTACAAACATCATCGCTACATAGAGGCGAAATGGTCATTTGTGAAGAAATAATTTTTTTTCAAACTGCATAAAATAAATAAGCAATCAGCTTCTCCGTATCAGCTTTTTGGCGTAGCTAAATAGCCCATCCTCGCCACCCCTTAATTTTCCGCTGCATTATTATATTAAAAATATAAATGTTACCTATGTAAATATGAAGTTTATGCATTATAATACGCTTAATTGCAGATTAATAATTGTTTACTTTTATATTAATATTTATTATTTCTGTCAGTTTTATGGTCCGGACTTCATAATCACTCCGTATATTGTTCCTACATTCAGAATATTTCTAAGTATAACTTAATTTAAAAAAAAAAAAAGGATCTGTATCTTGTAGCCTAGGTCGAGCTTTTGATCAACCATATATAATCCCATAGCCGGAAGGCCGAAGGTTGAAGCGCTGCTCTGCGGAGAAGGTTAGCGGCTGCGAACAAGGCGTTGGCCACCCGACGCCCGGACGGCGAGAGTGAGAGATAGAGAGGATAGCGCGAGAGCTACGCGAGCTTCGAGCGAGGTAAGAGCGTTATCACGAGCGCGAGATCTCCTCTTTCCCAAGAGTGGTGATAATGCCCTCATCTTTTTTCTTCTATCCTCTTCTCGTCTCCTATGTTGGTCTACAACCCAAGAGGAGAGTTCCCAGAAACGAACTAGGTATGAAAGAAAGATCACTGTGTGTTGTGTGCCAATCTGCAGGAGAGAAAGAGAGATTTTTGAGAGGGTGCAGAGAGCTTGAGAGGCGGACGAGGAGTGTTTTTTTATGTAAGAGTTTTTTACTTGAGAGATATTGAGAGGATTTGCTGAGTAGAGGGGCTTTTTCCTGGTCGGATTGTGTGGGAGTGAGTGGCCGCCTGTGTTGATTATTTTTGTCTATCTCGTTCCCCTTGGCGAGCATGGCGACCAAGCTTGTGGTTAGTATCACGCCCATGGTTCACCAAATGCCTTCTTTTATGTATTTACCTCTTCCTTCTAATTTCATATTGAGAATATGTTTCCAGGTTCTTGGAATCCCCTGGGATGTAGACACTGAAGGGCTGAGGCAGTACATGGGCAAGTTTGGGGAGCTAGATGACTGCATTGTTATGAAGGTTATTATTGTTGTTTTTTTTTTTCTCTTTACCTTTCACATGTAATCGTTCGATTATTGATACATTCATCAAGCATGACTGACAGGATTCCATGTTTTATTCTTTGGACTTTTAGAGGCAAACCACACAATTCTTATTTATTTACATATCTAATACCTAAAAAGTCATATTTATAAGCATACCACTCAAATATGTAGCATCACAATAAACAAATACTACAATTACTATTTTTTTTACAAGCAAAATACATTTTTTCAAGCATAGGTTTATGAAACCAGTGTTATGAGTGCTAGTATCAAACCTTAGCTGTTAGATTTGTAAATGCATAAGACTTCTATGGTTTTATTGTGAAGTGATATGTGTTAGACGGTTAGTTGATATTTGCTTGCTACTGTTAATGTTATTAGCTTTTTCCAAAAGTTTGATTTGTGACATGTTGAAGTAATAAATACCTTAATAATAATTTAAGTACTGTTTTGCTTGAGAAAACATCATCTTGATGTCGAGCTACTCATTGCTGAACCGAACAAATACGATTTTACCGGTAACTTTTGATATGAAAATGAACTAAAGAGCCCTTAGTTCTGATTGTAACTGTGTTGTCAAATTCTTGCACCTATTTAACTTTACCTATCATAAATTTTAGTGCATTTCATTGCACTTGGCTTTTCTTTTTATTGTCATATGTTTCAACTTTACCTATGCCGAATTAATGAAAGTTATTTCCCTTCTTCCTCACTCATCTTTAGAAGAACTCATTAAAAGGGTTGCAATTTTGTAAAGTTATGTTCACTCTTGAGCTTCTTCTCATTATAATGACATATTCTAATCACATTTGAAAATTAGGAATGAATTATTTCCCTAGGAATTTGATTAATAAACTTATTGTCTATTGAAATTGACATTGTCATTTGTTCCTACTACCAAAAGTATGTCATGCAGATGGTTCACCTCCTTATTGTAGATCATGGCGGACCATCTCACTTTTGAAAAAGTATTCTTGCGCCAATTAAGATCTTGAAGGTAGCTTCTTTTAGTTTGGGCTCATTTCTTACAAATGTACAGCAAAGAAATGAAATAATTACACACTTTTCCATAATGCAGTCATCGGGAAGGACCTCCAAAATTTTGTTACAGGTATGAGGTTGAAGAACATTTAAAATCAATTCAAGAGGTTCTCCTTGGAATAGATAATTTGTAGTGGGAGGGGGAGGTTCCACTTGGAATAGATAATAGGTGGTGGTGAGGTGGGAGTGGGGGGGNNNGATAATAGGTGGTGGTGAGGTGGGAGTGGGGGGGGGGGACTTATAATGATGCATGAATTTAGTGGAGTCCTCAGGCTTGAAGATTAAAGTTGTCATGATTTAGAATTGGACAAGCATATATGCATTGTGATTCTAAGGTTAGCATTAAAAAGGGATCTAAATTGGCTGTTTGGTATTCATGCTAGCAATGTTAGTATTGATGAAATCGGGATGTGTTTCATTATCAATGAGCTGAAAGAAACCTAGATGAGATTTAATGTATTTATCATATTTGACTATTATTGAACCAAAATCATTTCAGCATGAGTTATGTTGGTCGTGTTTGAGTGGTTGAAATTAATTTTAAGGTTTTTTTGGGTCCGCATCAGTTTATGTTCTCTTAAATAAAGTCCAAGAGTATTGCTTTTTCGTTTTATATAGGGAAATACACCATCAATTATATACTTCTTATAAGACCGGAACTGACTTGATGTGATTCTATTTAAATCGTGATTTTATCCTGAACCCTTTTTATTAGTCACTTTTATTTTATCATAATAAACATCTTCTCGGGATTGCATTTTAGGAGTTCTCATTTAGATTCGATTCCACTTGTCATTTTTTTGATCAATGTATGAGTTGCCCATGCCAGACTTTAATCTAATTGAGGATTACAAGCTATTGTCATTTGGTTGATCAATGTTTGAGTGCCCAAACCATATTTTATGCTAATTGAGAATCTCTAAGTTTAAACCGAGGTAGTGATTATGTAGTCCCGTTAGCTTTTAATTAGTCCAGTTATTGTATGAGATTAAGGTAGAATTGATTTTTTAAAATCATTGTAGGATGATCTAAACATTAACTAATGGTCAAAAAGGAACTATTTGGGTTCACGTCAGCTACAAAATGGCCATTTTTAGTACAAATTCAAAAGAGTTTATGAATTATTGAAGATTCATAATTTTGTTATTGTGTTTAGATTCAGACAAATTTGACTCAATGAATTATGAATTTCCATTTTTTCCTCTTTAGCACTTTAAATTGGGGTCCTAAATGAAGCCTATTTTATTTAATTTTCTCTCTTGCCATGGCAAAAACAAAATGACCGTGGGTGCTTTGGAGAAAATGATGAGAGAGATAGAGAGAGATAGAGAGATCAAGAGAAGAGAAAACAAGAGGAAGATCACCGTGTTTTTTGTTTTTGTCCATGGGAAATCATTTAAAATTGATGCAGGAAAGATAATGCCTGGGATAAGTTTGCGGTAGAAAGATGTTTTTTGTTGTGAATGATGAATGCTACTTGCTGCTTTTAAGGTTCATGTCATCTAGTCTCTTATTTTTCTATTTAGTATTGTGGTGTTCTCTCAAATGATTAAAGGATTGAGAAAATTTGTCTATTCTATAACAATGGAATCATATCTCCGTAAGACTGTGGTTGTAGAGGAGATACTTCTTCCAATATGTGTAACTTCTTTTACTTTATGTTTTGAATTGTCACAATTTTTCTGTTCTCTTGCAATTATTCTCCCAACAGCTAGCATCAATGCCAACTATGAGTTTTTAAAGGGAAAAAGTGACAACAATGGCAGTTGATGATGGAATAGTAAATATCTATGAGTTTAATGTAAAAAATTTAGAAGGGATGCATATTGAGGAATAATGATACTAGATGAAATTTTATTTACCTTCCTTGGAGGCAAAGATGAGACTCTTAATCCAAGAAGATTGTGGTTTTCTTGATGGATACATTTTTTAGGGTTGCAATATCAGAGAGAAAATCATAATGTAAACACTTCCGAACATGCATGAGAATTCAATGATAGTAGACAAACATTCAAACATACTTGGGAAGCCATTGATACTAAACAATATATTCCAATTCAAATATTTTAATCTATAGGTGATACATGTTAATTGTTGTAAAGCGTATCAGTGAATTTAATTTGATCTTAAATCAGTTTTTCTCCATTGATATTAACTTCAATGGGAATAATTATGCGTTGAACCTTGTTGACATTACTTTTAGAAAGCTGGGCGGATTGATGTCTACACTTCATATGGGCTGACAAAGCTTAAATTTATTGGTTTTTGAGATTTAATCCCAAGTGCGGGCATTTGGGGATGAGGATTAGGCGGGATTCTTGTTCTACTTTTAACTTCGAGCAAGGAAGAATTATAAAAAAATGTATAGTTTAGGGAGATCCAAATCTTAGGGAAGATATCTACTTTTTAACTAAAGGATAATTTTTTTCGAAGTTCACATTTGGTACATGCTATAATGTTGACAGATTGATAAAATGAAAAGATATTTCCTGCAATAGAAAGATGAACAAAAAATTGAACTATGAAAAAGGATTTGTGAATGCTATCAAACTTGATTCATGTTGTAATATTTCTCAATGTTGATAGTGCTGCGGAATATTATTATGGTCTTATTATGGTCTTAGCTCATCTTGCTGTTGATAAAATTTTAGGATTGTGGATGTTGTTGGTGTGCAAATCAAAGTTGTCAATAAGACTACGTGGAAACTTCATACTATGAGATATAATCTTGACTTGAAGAGGAAGTTGGTCTGCATTAGATAGCTTCATGAAGAATTTAATAATTTGACATTTAGTTCTTACATGGAGGTAACTGATGGTGTTGTGTTGATTATTATTGATAGTTTAGAAGACATTGTATATTTACTTCGTACCACGTAAGAAGTAACTATAAACACTAATATTGATTCATGAATATGCTTGAGAGAATTAAGCATAATTGAGAAAAGGGATGGAAAATTCTCATTCAAAAGGTAAGTATCCAAAATTGAAGTTTTTGGTTTGTTGTTTTTTTTTTGTGAGAATTTTATTTTATTTTTTGTATGTAGACATGTTTATTTTTAAAACTATCTTGGAACTTAAAGCTTAGAGGTTGGATCTTATAAAATATTATTTTGTGGACTTTTTTGATGGAAACCCGTAATGGCTCAATTCACTAAATCATCATCACTGGCGTCTTATCCAAAAAAAAAAGAAAGGCATTGGATTGTATTATGAAAAATAAATTTAAAATGCCTGCTTTTATAAACTGGAGAAGTTAGGTAGATAATAAGTTTCTTGCAGAGATAGTGCATAATATCATATAATAAAAGGGAGTATAATAATAAAGAGTTCATGAAACATTATGGAATGCATATGGAGAGGACAGTTGGTGAACACCACATCATAATTTGATTATTGACCATGTGAACAGAACTTTGAGTTATAGAGTTATGATTATTATTTCAACTGCACTGTAAGTTATGCACCTTAAGGTTCACTTCATAGAGAGGCATACAAGGTCACTTGAGGCTATAGCCTCACGTGGGAAAAAATCAAGCCAGCAAGGGATGGCTTGAGGAATGCCTTTTGTTCATTTTTTTTTTTGTAATTTAAAGATCTTTATATTGTTATTGATAAACTTTTGAATGATGAATGATTTGTGGAGGCTAAAAAAATATAGTTTTATTATCACAATTATATGAGAAAGTTCTCAATATTGACTTGGATATAGGATACATGAAAATAGAGTTTAAAATTCGAATTGCTATGCCACTCTCCATATATCTTTTTTGAGGTATGTCGACAAACCACTTCGATACATGTATTTTCTTTGAAAATTGATATTTATTATTATTATTTTTTTTTTGAAGTTCCATGCTGAAATTTTCTGTTACCTAAATGCGGAATGAGGAAAAGATACATGAAGTACTTACTGATTGACAGTTTAAGGATGTATCGGAATAGAAATGAAAGTCTTTGATAGAGTCATTTAGGAATTTATCACATTGACACCTTGATTGAAGTATTTAATCATGTAGTTGTTCGTTGAAAGCATCTTTTATGAAACATGTATGAGTTTCTAATATGGCTAGTAGTAGACTTTCATGGTAGGTCATCTGGACATCATACGCTGCAGTCATAATAGCTTGACTGCCTAAGATTTGCTTGGAGGTATGGACACTTTGACAACTCATGTAACAATAATTTGCCGTAAGCACGTTGAGTGACACCTTTTGATATCTAGTTATGTGATAGCTTGGCAACTTATAATCTTCTGCAATTGATTCCAAATGACGAACTTTCAATAGCACTGATTAGAGTGGAAGGGCAAATGTTGATTAGTCATAATNGATTTTAAGGTTTTTTTGGGTCCGCATCAGTTTATGTTCTCTTAAATAAAGTCCAGGAGTATTGCTTTTTCGTTTTATATAGGGAAATACACCATCAATTATATACTTCTTATAAGACCGGAGCTGACTTGATGTGATTCTATTTATATCGTGATTTTATCCTAAACCCTTTTTATTAGTGTCACTTTTATTTTATAATACTAAACACCTTCTCGGGATTACATTTTAGGAGTTCTCATTTAGATTCGATTCCACTTGTCATTTTTTTGATCAATGTATGAGTTGCCCAAGCCAGACTTTAATCTAATTGAGGATTACAAGCTATCGTCATTTGGTTGATCAATGTTTGAGTGCCCAAACCATATTTTATGCAAATTGAGAATCTCTAAGTTTAAACCGAGTTAGTGAATATGTAGTCCTGTTAGCTTTTAATTAGTCCAATTATTGTATGAGATTAAGGTAGAATTGATTTTTTAAAATCATCGTAGGATGATCTAAACATTAACTAATGGTCAAAAAGGAACTATTTGGGTTCATGTCAGCCACAAAATGGCCATTTTTAGTACAAATTCAAAAGAGTTTATGAATTATTGAAGATTCATAATTTTGTTATTGTGTTTAGATTCAGACAAATTTGACTCAATGAATTATGCTTAAGCACTTTAAATTGGGGTCCTAAATGAAGCCTATTTTATTTAATTCTCTTGCCATGGCAAAAACAAAATGACCGTAGGTGCTTTGGAAAAAATGATGAGAGAGAGAGAGATCAAGAGAAGAAAAAACAAGAGGAAGATCACCGTGTTTTTTGTTTTTGTCCATGGGAAATCATTTAAAATTGATGCAGGAACGATAATGCCTGGGATAAGTTTGTTTGCGGTAGAAAGATGTTTTTTGTTGTGAATGATGAATGCTACTTGCGGCTTTTAAGGTTCATCTCATCTAGTCTCTTATTTTTCTATTTAGTATTGTGGTGTTCTCTCAAATGATTACAGGATTGAGAAAATTTGTCTATTCTATAGCAATGGAATCATATCTCTGTAAGACTGTGGTTTTAGAAGAGATACTTCTTCCAATATGTGTAACTTCTTTTACTTTATGTTTTGAATTTTCACAATTTTTCTGTTCTCTTGCAATTATTCTCCCAACAGCTAGCATCAATGCCAACTATGAGTTTTTTAAGGGAAAAAGTGACAACTATGGCATTTGATGATGGAATAGTAAATATCTATGAGTTTAATGTAAAAAATTTAGAAGGGATGCATGTTGAGGAATAATGATACTAGATGAAATTTTATTTACCTTCCTTGGAGGCAAAGATGAGACTCTTAATCCAAGAAGATTGTGGTTTTCTTGATGGATACATTTTTTAGGGTTGCAATATCAGAGAGAAAATCATAATGTAAACACTTCCGAACATGCATGAGAATTCAATGATAGTAGACAAACATTCAAACATACTTGGGAAGCCATTGATACTAAACAATATATTCCAATTCAAATATTTTAATCCATGGGTGATACATATTAATTGTTGTAAAGCATATCAGTGAATTTAATTTGATCTTAAATCAGTTTTTCTCCATTGATATTAACTTCAATGGGAATAATTATGCGTTGAACCTTGTTGACATTACTTTTAGAAAGCTGGGCGGATTGATTTCTACACTTCATATGGGCTGACAAAGCTTAAATTTATTGATTTTTGAGATTTAATTCCAAGTGTGGGCATTTGGGGATGAGGATTAGGCGGGATTCTTGTTCTACTATTAACTTCGAGCAAGGAAGAATTATAAAAAAATGTTAAGTTTAGGGAGATCCAAATCTTAGGGAAGATATCTACTTTTTAATTAAAGGATAATTTTTTTTTGAAGTTCACATTTGGTACATGCTATAATGTTGACAGATTGATAAAATGAAAAGATATTTCCTGCAATAGAAAGATGAACAAAAAATTGAACTATGAAAAGGATTTGTGAATGCTATCAAACTTGATTCATGTTGTAATATTTCTCAATGTTGATAGTGCTGCAGAATATTATTATGGTCTTATTATGGTTTTAGCTCATCTTGTTGTTGATAAAATTTTAGGATTGTGGATGTTGTTGGTGTGCAAATCAAAGCTGTCAATAAGACTAAGTGGAAACTTCATACGATGAGATATAATCTTGACTTGAAGAGGAAGTTGGTCTGCATTAGATAGCGTGATGAAGAATTTAATAATTTGACTTTTAGTTCTTACATGGAGGTAACTGATGGTGTTGTGTTGATTATTATTGATAGTTTAAAAGACATTGTATATTTACTTCATACCACGTAAGAAGTAACTATAAACACTAATATTGATTCATGAATATGCTTGAGAGAATTAAGCATAATTTAGAAAAGGGATGGAAAATTCTCATTCAAATGGTAAGTATCCAAAATTGAAGTTTTTGGTTTGTTGTTTTTTTGGTGAGAATTTTATTTTATTTTTTGTATGTAGACGTGTTTATTTTTAAGACTATCTTGGAACTCAAAGCTCAGATGTTGGATCTTATAAAATATTATTTTGTGGACTTTTTTGATGGAAACCCGTAATGGCTCAATTCACTAAATCATCATCACTGGCGTCTTATCCAAAAAAAAAAAAAGGCATTGGATTATATTATGAAAAATAAATTTAACATGCCTGCTTTTAAAAACTGGAGAAGTTAGGTAGATAATAAGTTTCTTGCAGAGATAGTGCATAATATCATATAATAAAAGGGAGTATAATAATAAAGAGTTCATGAAACATTATGGAATGCATATGGAGAGGACAGTTGGTGAACACCACATCATAATTGGATTATTGACCATGTGAACAGAACTTTGAGTTATAGTGTTATGATTATTATTTCAACTGCACTGCAAGTTATGCACCTTAAGGTTCACTTCATAGAGAGGCATGCAAGGTCACTTGAGGCTATAGCCAGCAAGGCATGGCTTGAGGAATGCCTTTTGTTCATTTTTTTTGTAATTTAAAGATCTTTATATTGTTATTGATAAACTTTTGAATGATGAATGATTTGTGGAGGCTAAAAAAATATAGTTTTATTATCACAATTATATAAGAAAGTTCTCAATATTGACTTGGATATAGGACACATGAAAATAGAGTTTAAAAGTCGAATTGTTATGCCCACTCTCCATATATCTTTTTTGAGGTATGTCGACAAACCACTTCCATACATGTATTTTCTTTGAAAATTGATATTTATTATTATTATTATTTTTTTTGAAGTTCCATGCTAAAATTTTCTGTTACCTAAATGCGGAATGAGGAAAAGATACATGAAGTACTTACTGATCGACAGTTTAAGGATGTATTGGAATAGAAATGAAAGTCTTTGATAGAGTCATGTAGGAATTTATCACATTGACACCTTGATTGAAGTATTTAATCATGTAGTTGTTCGTTGAAAGCATCTTTTATNATTTTTGAAGTTCCATGCTAAAATTTTCTATTACCTAAATGCGGAATGAGAAAAAGATACATGAAGTACTTACTGATCGACAGTTTAAGGATGTATCGGTAGAAATGAAAGTCTTTGATAGAGTCATGCAGGAATTTATCACATTGACACCTTGATTGAAGTATTTAATCATGTAGTTGTTCGTTGAAAGCATCTTTTATGAAGCATGTATGAGTTTCTAATATGGCTAGTAGTAGACTTTCATGATAGGTCATCTGGACATCATACGCTGCAGTCGTAATAGCTTGACTGCCTAAGATTTTCTTGGAGGGTATGGACACTTTGACAACTCATGTAACAATAATTTGCCGTAAGCATGTTGAGTGGCACCTTTTGATATCTAGTTATGTGATAGCTTGGCAACTTATAATCTTCTACAATTGATTCCAANATAGGTCATCTGGACATCATACGCTGCAGTCGTAATAGCTTGACTGCCTAAGATTTGCTTGGAGTTGATGGACACTTTGACAACTCATGTAACAATAATTTGCCGTAAGCACGTTGAGTGGCACCTTTTGATATCTAGTTATGTGATAGCTTGGCAACTTATAATCTTCTACAATTGATTCCAAATGACGAACTTTCAATAACACTGATTAGAGTGGAAGGGCAAATGTTGATTAGTCATAATATCATCACAATTATATTGAGTATGGAATATTGCCCTGGCGTTTGTAGTATAGCCTTTGCCCCAAGGAGATGTTAAGTAAGATATGACAATCTGTATGTATATTAGAGATCAATCTATCTGATGAAAGCATTGACTTAGGATCTATATACTTGCTGCCCTGAGTAAGTTATATACTTGCTGCCCTCAGTAAGTAGTTGAAGAATTTTGATATGTAATGAAGTTGTAAATTTTAACAAAACACAGTCATTTGATATTTCATTTTTTAAATGATTAAACTGTTATTTGAATGCAATATGATTGCTTTATATGCATGTAGGACATTGTATATCCATTTTCAAGTGGATATCGTGAAAATTATGGTTCAATGCAACTTTTTTGGATGAGATTATAATGTTATCAATCAGGGTGAAGCAAACCATATACATTGATTATAATGCGATTGATCAACAAATAAAGCATTGTAGTTACAAAGAGAAGACCTATAAAATCTCCAAGCAATATTATGATCCACAGAGATTGACTTTCAATGCTCCACAAGTATCAACTCCCGACACTCTATGAAGGTCATCTCACAATGCTCCATGAAGATTTACTTATGGCTATGGAGGCCCTTTTACATATGCAAAACTTTCTTCATATGTTATACTAGGAGCACTAGTTATTTCAATGGTGGCCATTTAGGTGCAAAAGCACTGTGTTGGCCGTGCTTTGATCTTTAGTGGAGTGCTTTTGAAGGTTTCATTTGAACTCATATTTTTAGGACATTCCTACACCCACAACTTGAATTACACTTTTTTGGCTGTCATCGACATATATCCCATCAATCCTAGTTTGCCTAGACACAGTTTAGACGTTGTCTCAATAGTTTGTGATCTAAGTATCCATATGTGAATAATAAACTCAATAAAGACATAAGTATTACTAAACCTAACATGCTTTATAAATCTTTTACATGCATTTGCTGATAATGCAATTTTTTTTTCTTTTCATAAGACTGGCATTTTGTGTGAAGTAGCGACCTAGACTACAATATTTTCTTAAATTCTCTTTAGATTTTGTATAAGTTCTCTGTAGTTAGGAAGTTCTGTCTCTTAGCATTTGAAAGTTTTTGTAGAATCAAATGAGAGGACTAGTTTGATATGAACTAGTCCTTACTTTTTTCTAACTCTCAATATATAATCCCTTTGCAGTTTAAATCCGGCATATCAC
Source organism: Phalaenopsis hybrid cultivar (assembly GCA_002079205.1). Lineage (NCBI taxonomy): Eukaryota > Viridiplantae > Streptophyta > Magnoliopsida > Asparagales > Orchidaceae > Phalaenopsis > Phalaenopsis hybrid cultivar. The sequence continues at coordinate 131,545 of JXCR01075802.1, forward strand.
ATCCCTATATATTTGGATGTTGCTTCATCAATGTATCTATAATCTTATGGAATCTTATCAATTAAACGATGATTTATCTCAATAAACTTCTTATGTTCTAATATCCAACCCAACCTTTTAAAAACATTCATTATCAATATTCATAATTCTGAGTTTAGCCTCTGGTTGCACTCACATCGGCAACTTGTAATGCTTGTGTTTTGCATTAACATCGCGCCATTTCATTTGCTCACTTATTTGGGTTTTGAGCAAGCTCTGGTCGATACAATATATTCATATTGCAACTTTAACTCTGGATTATTTATTCATTGATCAATTTGTTCCACTCTTGTATCTATATTTGTTCTAGAAGTTAAAATCATCAACCACAGCCTATATATCCTTTACTTTTAAAAAAAACGTCTTATTAATCACATTAGCTTGTGCTGTTCAATTTTTGTTATGGTTCTTCCTTGGGTAATCAAATTTTTTTCTTATCCTTATCTTTTCAAACTAGGCCTCATATAAGCTTGCTTTCCTTTAAAATAGTAGCTGCGGCTGTATCTTTGGGAATAAAAGAGGTTTATGTGATCCTTTGCTTGCACTTTAAGTGCACCTGGATGCCATCTACTTGGAAAATGATCGAATATATGCAAAGCAAAATATTTGATAGTGGAAGAAAGTCCAACATAGAGCGTTTGCTGGAGTTGAAGGCTATATATATATATATATATATCAGCTAATAAATGTGAAGATTTAGTGTTGATTAGAATGATAAAACTCTTATTTAGACTGTTAGAGATAGCTGTAAAGAATTGAGATTTGATTGGACGTGAAATTGAAAAGGCTATTACAAATATTTATAATTTGCAGAGTGGCGAGTGTACTTTACTGTACAAAGCAAAGACTACATGAGAAAAATAATCTTTTTGGGAAGTAAACCGTTATAAGCTGTGAAAAATCCTGTAAACTTGTATAATCAATCAAGCAAAATAGTGTAGTGAGAGTATCTAGAAATTTGAATTAGTTATAAATATATGATTTTTTATAAATTTTATTTAATTTAAAAAATCTATAAACGATGAATTGGTTATAACACCAACATCAAAACAGTTACTTCAGATGTTAGACGCCCAGACGTAAGCATGATTTGCTTATGCGATAAAGCTAGTAGGTCCTTCAATGGGCGCATCTCATTTGAAAAAAAAAAAAATTATTTCTAATTATTATTCTTTTTAAAAAATTCACTAATGTCACAATATTTATGCAAAATTTATTTGAACTTTAAAAAATATAAGAACTTCAAATGCTTAAAAAATTCTGTTTTAGAATTTGGCCTAGGTTATCTATCCCATAAATATATTGATTCGATTTTTGGAACGTAACTTACATGGTTAAGTTTAGCATCAAGTTGGAAACTAATTTTTTCATAAAGGAAATGTTGATTGATTGTTTTTTCAATTAAGACACCAATTAAGGGGGCGTTTTCTTGGAAATAACTACTAGAGGGGTGTTTTTTTATGTGTAAAGTCACATGAAAATTTGCTATAATAGCATGTTTTTGCTTCTAATGAAATATATTTTTTACCGTGTTTCTATTACTATATTAATATTTACACGCTTCTTAATGATCTTTCATGGCAAATAGCATACAGGATGTGCCAATACTAATGAGATTTGTGTCAGATCAAAATATGCCCATCTAAGAGCTTTTTGATTATTTAGTCAATTGAAGGTGGATAATAGAGCTACTTGACCTTTGTGATTTTTGTTGGACCAAGTATTAGTAATGAAAAATGGATTGACGGATGCCTTGGGTCCGAATAGTAGTGTGGTTGGGATTTGAAATAAATGATTAGATCTTTGCTTGATGTTCGAGCATGATGCTATGATTAAAATTTGAAAGCCAAATTCAGTTTTGAAATCACAAATCTGTTGGCATGGGAAGTGCTCAAGAAGTGAGTTGACATGAATTTTTGATGTTGTCGAGCGATGTGATATCAAAGGATGTTTTCCCTACTTAATGTTGTTGCATGAGTTATTGATGTCCTTGTTTGACTGGTTGGAATAAAGTAGGACCCATTTTTCTGTGCCAGATCACCTACAATGCATTAATTTTATACGTTTGCTTTCACCTTATCATATTTGTTCATTTGGTTATCTTTGACTGGTTAATTGTTTGAGTCTTTTGGTTTGGTATCTTGCTTGCACCATTTAGCTTGATTTTGTACTTTAAATCCAACAATTCGAAGTTGGATCAAGCATTTTCTGAGGAATGATGGATGTCAATCCAATTTATTAACAACTATACATCTTTGCATGCATATTTTTGTCATAAACAATGAAACTCAATAATATTTTCATCTTTGTCCTTTCTGATCATATATCTTTTAAGTAATATGTATACACTTATTTTCTCCATGACGTACATTGGGCGGTATTAAATGATGTACCCGTTTTTTAGCTTTCTGTTTCATTGTTTTTTGATCTTACTTCTTTAACCTACAATGCATTAATTTTATACGTTGGAATAAAGTAGGAAACATTTTTCTGTGCCAGATCACCTACAATGCATTAATTTTATACGTTTGCTTTCACCTTATCATATTTGTTCATTTGGTTATCTTTGACAGGTTAATTGTTTGAGTCTTTTGGTTTGGTATCTTGCTTGCACCATTTAGCTTGATTTTGTACTTTAAATCCAACAATTCGAAGTTGGATCAAGCATTTTCTGAGATGCATGTCAATCCAATTTATTAACAACTATACATCTTTGCATGCATATTTTTTTCATAAACAATGAAACTCAATAATGTTTTCATCTTTGTCCTTGCTGATCATATATCTTTTAACTATTCTGTATACACTTGTTTTCTCCATGTCGTACCTTGGGCGGTATTAAATGATGTACCCGTTTTTAGCTTTCTGTTTCATTGTTTCTTGATCTTCTTTAACTCTTCTACTCATCTCTTTGCTTTCCTCACAATTTTCCCCTTTCCATTCTTACTGTTCAAACCTCCCTCATTTTTGTCTTATCCACGAATGCATTACCTAGTACCTTATGTTAAGCCTGCCTTTCTGTCCAAGTAATCCATCCTGAAAATACCTTGACATTGGAATAATTTGTGCTTGAAAACCCTGATATGAGGACAATTGTGCTTTAAACAAACAATCATGAGCTTGAACTTGACATTATAAACTCATAATTTTTGCGTAGGTTTTCTACATTTTTATAATCTGGACAAATCATCTCTAGTTGTAAACCTACCACTTCNGAAATTGAATTACACTTTTTTGGCTGTCATCGGCATATATCCCATCAATCCTAGTTTGCCTAGACACAGTTTAGACTTTGTCTCTATAGTTTGTGATATAAGTATCCATATGTGAATAATAAACTCAATAAAGACATAAGTATTACTAAACCTAACATGCTTTATAAGTCTTTTACGTGCATTTGCTGATAATGCAATTTTTTTTTCCTTTCATAAGACTGGCATTTTGTGTGAAGTAGCGACCTAGACTACAATATTTTCTTAAATCCTCTTTAGATTTTGTATAATTTCTCTGTAGTTAGGAAGTTCTGTCTCTTAGCATTTGAAAGTTTTTGTAGAATCAAATGAGAGGACTAGTTTGATATGAACTAGTCCTTACTTTTTTCTAACTCTCAATATATAATCCCTTTGCAGTTTAAATCCGGCATATCACATCCCTATATATTTGGATGTTGCTTCATCAATGTATCTATAATCTTATGGAATCTTATCAATTAAACG
>JXCR01075802.1:143201-156746 GCA_002079205.1 Phalaenopsis hybrid cultivar
AGCCTGCCTTTCTGTCCAAGTAATCCATCCTGAAAATACCTTGACATTGGAATAATTTGTGCTTGAAAACCCTGATATGAGGACAATTGTGCTTTAAACAAACAATCATGAGCTTGAACTTGACATTATAAACTCATAATTTTTGCGTAGGTTTTCTACATTTTTATAATCTGGACAAATCATCTCTAGTTGTAAACCTACCACTTCCAACTTCCTTCATGAAACATTTCTTTCCCTCATATAATTGTAAAATAGTTCAGGTTGTTTAACTAGATTGGGCTTGAGATATTAGTGATTTTGTTGGCTTAAACCTGTCTTTATTTGGAACCAAATTCGGCCTTCACTTTGAAAATTGAAATCAGCTGACCAATATGAAGTTTGTTTCAATTTCAATTAATTTTTTTATGAAATTAACCAAAAAAAAAATGCTTAGGTTTACTTTTATTAAATTTTTATTTGGTTTTCTTAAAAAAGAAAATAAAAAGGTTGTAGGCTGTAACTTTAATGTGAACTCTTTGCTTTAGATTGGGTGAGTCAAGGTAGTTCATACATAATCTAATTTGATTTGGTTTGATACTATTATGTTTTGCAAACCGAGAACTTCGGTAATAGAATTTAACCCATTGAATCACTCTGCAACAATATGATAGTTTGTTTTGGCTTAGTGCAGTATGAGTAAAAAAAAAAGTTGACGTTAACCCTTTCTTTTTTAAATTGACTAACCAAAATTATGTATAACTTTTTTAAATTNGGCAATGAACATAATGGATATACGATATTAGAAGGTGAACCTTACTGAACTAAACCGAATCAGTTTTTGTTTCGTTCAATTTTCAATTGAAACGATTTTTGGTCATTATTATTTGCTGGGCTTTCTCTAGATCTATAGTGTTAAAAATCATTCAAGTTTAAATTAGTTTGGTGGTCAGCAGATCTATGTAACTATTATCTTTTACCATACCTATGCCTATTGATTAATGTAGAATCAGAAACTGAAATTGAGCCCAACTCAAATCGATTGATGTTACTGGTTCTCTGCAGTGCTGTTTAAACTGAAGTTTTACGTTGCCAGTTTTGAAAAAAAAAAAACCATTAAAATTCCAATTAGCTTGATTAATATTGAAATAATTTCAGGTCTTGGTTAAGTGTAGCTTATTCTTAGGATACATATAAATGTTGGCTTTAACTGCTGAAGTTATACCTATGTTTTGATTTTTTAAATGCTTTATTATTAAAAGCCTTACTTCCAGTCGTAGTAAAAATCCTACGAGTACTCTTATTTTGTTCGGTGATTCCTTTCATTTTAAATTTCTTAATAAATATAAATTTCTTATATTTGATTGTTATATTAATATTTTTCCTTGAAATATCATATGCTAATTGTAAATTCCTTATGCTTTTTTATCTTAATTTGCTTGAAAATCCATGCTATGATGAGTCAGTTTTTGAGTTTTTCCATATAAGCTTTTTATTCCATAAGCCGCTCTAGATGATCTCTTATATCAGTTAAATATGTGAAACANATTTTCATCTTTGTCCTTGCTGATCATGTATCTTTTAACTATTCTGTATACACTTATTTTCTCCATGACGTACCTTGGGCGGTATTAAATGATGTACCCGCTTTTTAGCTTTCTGTTTCATTGTTTCTTTATCTTGTTTAACTCTTCTACTCATCTCCTTGCTTTGCTCACAATTTTCCCCTTTCCATTCTTACTGTTTAAACCTCCCTCATTTTTGTCATATCCACGAATGCATTACCTAGTACCTTAGGTTCAGCCGCCTTTCTGTCCAAGTAATCCATCCTGAAAATACCTTGACATTGGAATAATTTGTGCTTGACAATTGTGCTTTAAACAAACAATCATGAGCTTGAACTTGACATTATGGACTTATAATTTTTGCGTAGGTTTTCTACATTTTTATAATCTGGACAAATCATCTCTAGTTGTAAACCTACCACTTCCAACTTCCTTCATGAAACATTTCTTTCCCTCATATAATTGTAAAATAGTTCAGGTTGTTTAACTAGATTGGGCTTGAGATATTAGTGATTTTGTCAGCTTAAACCTGTCTTTGTTTGGAACCAAATTCGGCCTTCACTTTGAAAATTGAAATCAGCTGACCAATATGAAGTTTGTTTCAATTTCAATTAATTTTTTTATGAAATTAACCAAAAAAAAAAATTGCTTAGGTCTACTTTTATTAAATTTTTATTTTTTAAGTTTTATTTGGTTTTCTTAAAAAAGAAAATAAAAAGGTTGTAGGCTATAACATTAATGTGAACTCTTTGCTTTAGATTGGGTGAGTCAAGGTAGTTCATACATAATCTAATTTGATTTGGTTTGATACTATTATGTTTTGCAAACCGAGAACTTCGGTAATAGAATTTAACCCATTGAATCACTCTGCAACAATATGATAGTTTGTTTTGGCTTAGTGCAGTATGAGTAAAAAAAAAGTTGACGTTAACCCTTTCTTTTTTAAATTGACTAACCAAAATTACGTATAACTTTTTTAAATTGACTAACCAAAATTATATATATACATACATATATATATGCATACTAATTTGGTTTGATAATTCTATTATGCTTCTCAAACCTGAAACTGAGAGCATTGAACTTAATGGATATACGATATTAGAAGGTGAACCTCACTGAACTAAACCGAATCAGTTTTTGTTTCGTTCAATTTTCAATTGAAACGATTTTTAGTCATTATTATTTGCTGGGCTTTCTCTAGATCTATACTGTGTTAAAAATCATTCAAGTTTAAATTAGTTTGGTGGTCAGCAGATCTATGTAACTATTTTCTTTTACCATACCTATGCCTATTGATTAATGTAGAATCAGAAACTGAAATTGAGCCCAACTCAAATCGATTGATGTTACTGGTTCTCTGCAGTGCTGTTTAAACAGAAGTTTTACGTTGGCAGTTTTGAAAAAAAAAAAAAAACCATTAAAATTCCAATTAGCTTGATTAATATTGAAATAATTTCAGGTCTTGGTTAAGTGTAGCTTATTCTTAGGATACATATAAATGTTGGCTTTAACTGCTGAAGTTATACCTATGTTTTGATTTTTTTAAATGCTCTATCATTAAAAGCCTTACTTCCAGTCGTAGTAAAAATCCTACTAGTACTCTTATTTTGTTCTGTGATTCCTTCCATTTTAAATTTCTTAATAAATATACATTTCTTATATTTGATTGTTATATTAATATTTTTCCTTGAAATATCATATGCTAATTGTAAATTCCTTATGTTTTTTTATCTTAATTTGCTTGAAAATCCATGCTATGATGAGTCAGTTTTTGAGTTTTTTCCATATAAGCTTTTTATTCCATAAGCCGCTCTAGATGATCTCTTATATCAGTTAAATATGTGAAACAGGAAAGGTCAACTGGTCGATCTCGTGGTTTTGGTTATGTAACGTTTGCCTCGGCAAGCGATGCAAAGGTGATAGTACAAGCTTTAACTTTTCTTAATGCTAATATCTACCTATGAATTTTTGCATATTAGAATTGTATATTGGATTCCTTCCTAACTTTTGTATTCCCTTCCCCTATGGTTCCCCACCACACACACACACCTCATATTTAAAGGTTTTGTTTTTCAGATTTAAATAAATTCACTCAGCTCTAATTCTTTGCTTGATCGATTAGGGGTTTCATATTTGCAACATTCAATGCTGCTAACAATGTTTTCAAGGCAACTATTAACTTCATAAACATATATCTTGAAGCTGGCACATTTGTTTATTTTTTGGTAATAGCCGCGCCACAGATTAAATTTAGCAATAGTAAGATTGTAACAACTTCTTGTGCCCTTAAAATAATTGTTGATTGTTGAAGAAATGGCCATAATGAACTTAAGACAATGTAAACACCAAAAAAAAGAGAGTAAGTTTTGAAACAATGATAATTAAAACTAAGTGCAAACATTTTTGTTTAGGATATAATAGTGGAGAAAAGTTTGGGCATGAATAGCAGAATTTGTCAGGGATGGACATGGCAATGATCATCTTAAAATGAGATGCTTGTTGTACATCAGTTTTAATGCAAATAGAGCAAAATATAGGCATATAGGCTTGCATTGATAGCTAGGCAAAACCATGGTATTCAGTTCCTGTTTGGTTGCATTTTAGATAAATTAAACCAAAGAACTATAATACTCTAGATGTACGTCTCAATGCACAGTATTGTTGAAATTGCAACACATTGAAAGATGTTTTTGTTTAATATTGTGTTTTTTTTTTGTGCGTTCATACTTTTTAATCTCTTTAGTACATGCCTGCTGTATCACTCGATAATTTATGTGTACTAATGATATTAGGTTCAGATGCACTAGTTTTTAATTCTTGTTGGTTTTGTTTCTCTATTAAGCTTTAATTCTTTTTTATGGTGGTAGATTGGTCTATTATGGCTACATGTATCCTATTTATTTAGATTTACTAGTTTTACTACATCTGCGACTAGGAATTTGGGTGATGGGAGGTTACTTTGTTGCTGTAGTTTTCGTATCAAGCTCATTTAGCACCTTGTTTGGCATTGGGCTTGGTAATTTGATTCTGCGGATTTTCTCTTTTTGAAAATTTTTTTCATTTTATGTGAATTTTGTTTGAAATTTTCAAAGATAAATTGGCCTTCTACAGCTGGAGGGGTTTCTGAACTATTTTTTTGTTTGTTTCAACTTTTTGTTACTTAATATGCACGAAAATCAAGTGAGTTCGGTTATTATACAACGGTTTAGGTGCATGTAAAATTAATGGAGTTATTCAAAATATAAAATTTTAGTTGAATGTGCTGCTTCTTCTTTTCCCTAGGGTTTGCTCTTTGTTTGAGTAGGAAATTTGAAGCGTCTCTCTTTGCACAATTGAGAAATTGGTTTGATTTGATGAACTTTTCATTCTACTTTATTTCTTTTCTTAAAATTAATAGTTGATTATGATGCTTGATTGATTTTATTCAAAGTTGATGCAATTTGGGTTTCTTCGATCTTGTAATTTTCAATTAGTTGCATGTGTGTGGTGGTTTCAAATTTCCACGCTTGTTTTTAGTAGAAAACTATTGAATCTTTATTTATTTTAAAATGTATAGGATTTTTAAATTTTGTCACAAGTTATGAGTAGTTTTTAAAATTAAGAGATTATGGCTGTGAAATTGTGTCTGTATGCTGCTTGATTTTGTGCATCTCTTTCTATATTTAGTATTAAAGCTTACATTTATGTCGTAATATTTTCTAAAATCAAGGGGATTAAATTTAGGAAAAAAAATATAAAAAGTCAAATGTGATGATATACATCAAGTTAAAGAAATAATTGAAATTGTTGAGGCTAATGTCTCATATGCAATAAATTGATTTTAATCATATTGATGAACATGTCAAGTTGTTCAAAATGGCGTTATAAATAAAAAATTGAATGTTGAAGTGTTATATTTGATGTAATAATAGATCGTCATGTTTCTTTTGATCAGGTAATGAATATTGTCATTTTTTTTGGCTTGGTTTTGTGCATCTCTTTCTATATTTAGTATTAAAGCTTACAATTATGGCGTAATATTTTCTAAAATCAAGGGGATCAAATTTAGAAAAAAAACAAAATATAAAAAAATCAAATGTGATGTTATAANTAGCATTAAATTGATTTTAATCATATTGATGAACATGTCAAGTTGTTCAAAATGGCGCTATAACTAAAAAATTGAATGTTGAAGTGTTATATTTGATGTAATAATAGATCGTTATATTTCTTTTGATCAGGTAATGAATATTGTCATTTTTTTTTTTGCTTGGTTTAGTGCATCTCTTTCTATATTTAGTATTTAAGCTTACAAATATGGCGTATTATTTTCTAAAATCAAGGGGATCAAATTTAGAAAAAAAACAAAATATAAAAAAATCAAATGTGATGTTATAAATCAAGTTAAAGAAAAAATTGAAATTTTTGAGGCAACTGGCATGTCTCATTAGCAGGAAATTGATTTTAATTATATTGATGAACATGTCAAGTTGTTTAAAATGGCGCTATAACTAAAAAAATCAAAGTTGAAGTGTTATATTTGATGTAATAATAAATCCTGATATTTCTTTTGATCAGGTTATGAATATTGATAAATTNGAATTGAAATTTTAGAGGCAACTGGCATGTCTCATAGCAGGAAATTGATTTTAATTATATTGATGAACATGTCAAGTTAATTAAAATGGCGCTATAACTAAAAAAAATCAAATTTGAAGTGTTATATTTGATGTAATAATAAATCCTGATATTTCTTTTGATCAGGTTATGAATATTGATAAATTTTTTTATTGACAAGCAATACCTCTTGGCTCCCGAGTAAGTTTTGCTTGGGGTTTTTTTTTTGATTCACTTTTATTTTTTTGTTTTATGGATTTACTTCTATTTTTTTTATTTATAAAAATAGGATAGGGCAAGTTTGGTTATTATTATTATTATTATAAATAGATAAAAGCATTTTACATAATTTTTTTGGTGTTTTGAATATTTTTTTAATAACAAATATTACTATGGCAAGCTGTTGTATGCCTCGCTCACCCTTGCTTCTTATTGCTCGCCAAACAAAAATATTGTTAATATGCTGATCATATTTTATTTCAAATCCAAAATGCAAATAAAATAAAATAAAATATTAACAAACAACCACGAAGTTAACAATTAATTGGGTAAGCTAAAATATTTTGAATGACCATTAGGAAATAAATGGAAGACTTGTTGGAGATCTAGTATTATTGGGGTTGAAATTAAATAGTTTTTAAAGCAAATTATCTTTACTTATCATATCATAATTAATTTTTTGATGAGCTCAATTTTTTAAATCATGAGACAAGTCTGTTAATGAATATATAAATAAAATTTATAAATTATTAATGTTCTCTAAAATTTTGGAAAATGTCAAAATTACTCTAGATTCTTAACTTGATTAAAACTATATAAAAAATAATGAGGCAATTACATACATAGCACCTGAAACATTGCTATTTACAAATCTAAGCACCCTTTTTCATCCATTTTTCAAATTTTCACTCAAAGATTAAAATTCATGATAAAACCCCAACCTATATTTTTCATTTTTATCAAGTTCTCAATGTTTTGTTCGTGGCACACGTAACTACATCGATTCGGTATTCCAAAAATATCACCTAGTTGCTAGATTTTGTAATTAGCAATGCTTCGGGTGCTTTGTTTGTAATTATCCCAAAAATGAATGATTCATTTTTTTTCGTTACATGCTTTTTAATATGTATTAGATTTAGAGTAATATTGAATTTTTCTGCTGCTAAGATAGTTTTTTTGTATTTTGTAAATTTATTGTCATTGACGTAATCAAACTTATTATCGTAGTTTCTTTGTATTTTGGAAATGTATTGTCTTTGACATAATCTTACTTATTATTGTACTCTACTTCATGCAAATTATCGCAGTACCACTACTTTTAATATAGGAAAATTTATTACTACTATATGTAATTTTAAAATTTTTGCAAAACATATTTCAAATGCCATCATACTTGTCCTATGCAAATGACTTCCTTAATATGAATTGCCTATTGAATTATGAGAAGAGGGAGGAAAAGACATTAATGACAGTGCTGGTGCTTTTGATTGTAATTTACAAATAAGTGATTTTGAAGATGTGTCAAATGTTTTATGCTGTATTCTCAACACACCTAAAGTTAAATTTGATTGGAAAAAGGGATTTATACATTTCAAACTTATTTTAGGAATGATAAGTGTTATAAGTTTATCATATGTACTGGAATTTGTGGGAAGACTAAAACTAATGATTGAATGAAATTAAAATGTGAACAACAACATGCAAATAAAGTAGCCTGTGAGAAATAAGACTTATTTTATTGTTTGAATATATTTAGTGATTATTCAACTTATTTATAACAATTAGATCTGTGTCATTTTATTCATGAATGCTTGCGTCAAATATTATTCTTGGGTCGTCTGTGGTTATTTGAAATTGATGTTAACAAAATTTAGCTTGTGTTTAAAAATAAAGTGTGTGTGTGTTATATCTATATATAAATATATGTTAACTATTGATTTTCTATCGCAAGATTAGATGATATGATGATTCAAGTATTAATATTTCAATAAAATGATCAGTGGAGTTGCTGTTCTTTAGGCAGAATGCATGAAGGAGATGATATATTTTTTTAAAAAACTAAGGATGTATTATTTGAATGTTTACTCACACTGCTAGGATTAATTGGCACACCATGCACTATTATGTGAATTGTAAATTGTGCGATTAATTTTTTTTTTTAAATTTTCAGTTTTGCATTTTGATGATATTTGGATGTATAATAAGTGTAGAAAAAAATAACTACTGCATCTTAGAAAAGTCTTTAAAGTATTAACAAAAAAGTGTATTTAGATTTTTATAGATGTATTGTTTTGTTACATGTTTTGTAATATATATATATAGATTTTTCCTACATTTTTATAAAATATCTATTATAGGGTTTAATACTATTGATTTTGAGTCAGGCATGATATTTAATTGCATATTTTGTGAGAGACTAAGGGTCTGTTTGGGGGAGCTGTTGATTATTTATAATCTGCTGATAAACAATTTATTTTGATAATCTGCAGATTATCAGAATAAGCTTGCTTGCTGTTTGAGTCAACTTATGCAGAACAGTTTACTGGGAGCTGTAGTTGGATAAATGACTATTCTATCCCTAGATTTGTTAAACTGTTTGCAACAGAGCTGTATGGGGAAAATAATAGAAACAACAGAAACCAAACACATAAACTACAGAAAATCTATAAAATTTTACTAGAATAGCAAGTTTTAATTAAATCTAATGGCAGCAATTCCCCAATAATTCCAATTCCTTAATTGTATTTAGAATCTAACAATCTAGGAAAGCATTGTTGCAAAATAGAGAAGTGGTAGAAGTCTCGAGCACAGGAGATAAGCTAATTGGAAATGAAACAAGCACATCAATCTCCTTGATTTCCAACAGTTGGATTTGGAAAGATTTCATCAACACTTCAATCCCATTGAGAAGGTACTTGAAAATCTTAAACCATACAACATTATAAAGCGATCGAGTGTAATGACATCAGCTAGATGAAGGGATGGGATGTGAGGTGCGTCTAGCTTTTGTTGAAATGAACAACCTGAGATACAAAATTGGACTAAATTAGTTGAAATAAAAAGTAAAATCTTAAGAAAAATTGCAAAATCGACCAAGATAAAGCCCTACAAATTTAAGGAAAAAGAATTGTAAACATTTGCAAGATCCAAACCTAACGAAGCTAACATGAACGCCGAGGCTGCAGTGGACAGATGAGCAGTCGATGCAGAGAAAGATCCCTTACGTCACGGAAGCCCAGGTGGGATTCTTCGCGTTGCAGTCAAAACACATCTGAAAAGAAAAGAAACACAAGAAAATTGTGGTAAGAATAAATAAGTTAGGAAGAACAACCATATTTGAGCCCTGATCGATATCGAGAGAAAGGAAATTGAATCGCAAATGCGAGGAAAAGATTTACCTTGTTTTTTGACCTGGATCTGTGCTGCTTGAAGATAGAGCTCTTGTCGGTAAGGATTTCAGATGCCATTAAGAGGACAGAAAAACTACCCAGAGAAGCGGAGATCTTCGGAGAGAAAGAGGTGCAAATGTTGAGGATCGGGACGAGATCGCGAGAGAAGGCAGGAAACAGATCGGGAAGCTTGGGGACAAGATCGAAAGGGCTTCAGGGTAATAATCCCTAACGATACGCAAAAAGCGGGATGGGAGGTGCGGCCCCAAATAACGAAGGAGATGCGTTCGGCGATTTCCTACCGTAGCATGAATGCGCGAACCAAACTCTTTGTGGGCGTTTTTAAAACTCCCACCGCACAAATAAGCTGCCCCAAATGGGCCCTAAAGCAAGCAAGAGTAGGTTTCTATTGCTTATTTTATTGAGAGGAGAAAAATAAGCAATATTGGGTTTGATTCAATTGTACATGGCCCCTTTTATTGGAGATATTATTCATTACTCGCAAGTTTGTTCTATGTTCTTACGATTAAACCCTTAAATATTTAAATTCACAAAAAAAGTGGTGCAGGAACATGCTAATTTTATTTAGAGCCGTTTACATTCATACCTCACAATTCCTTTGTATTTACATATCTAACACCTAAACTTTACTTTTACATTTATTCCACCCAAATCTGTCATATCACATGAAAATGCCACTATTTTAACTTTAAAGAGTGATACTTTTTCATGCACAGTTAAGGTTGCATATACTTTAAAATGTAAGTTTAGGTGTTAGTTATGTAAATTCATAGGAATTTAGTTGTATGTAGGTACATCTTCCATTTGTTTAATATTTGAATGAGTATATCTGTGCTAAAAGTTGTGATGGGATAGAGAATACGGTTGCTAATGCACTTCGTTGAGTTTCTGTTATTTTTTACATCATTAAGGTCAAAATAATTGATTGCTTTGTATGTTAAATGGGATTATACTTCTAGAAGAATTTAATGTAACATATAAGTTTTGAATAATGATTCATGTAGCCGACCCCACGTAGTGGTATTAAGGTTTTGTTGTTGTTGTTGTATATAAGTTTTGAATACTGAATTATATATGCTTAATAAGATTTTCTAATTTTACTTGTCATATTTTAATGAAATTCATGTGTTATTCTTTATAAATCTCGGGAAGATTTTATTAGCATGCAATGATGTAAGGATTGTATACAGAATGATCTTAATTTATTAGGATTAAATGAAAATATGACACTCAATAGAATAAAATGAAGGAAAAGGATTCTTGTAGCCTTATTCTTTATAAATCTTATGAAGATTTTATTAGTATGCAATGATGTGAGGATTGTATAAAAAATGACTCAATAGGCACAATGGAGAAAAATGATTCATGTAGCTGACCTCATTTAGTGGGATAAATGCTTGTTTGTTGTTATTGTTGTTGTTGCAATGATGTGAGGATTGCCACCAAATCTTTGTTGTACTAGTTTGATTTTCTAAAATTATTCTTTTTTTCCATATTATAAAAATATCAACGCTTATAAGTTGGATATTTTTTAAAAAGGACATCATTCCAACTTTTTAATGTATCTAATTGGATTTTTTTCATGAATAGTTGACATAGCTTTTAGTGTTTTATGATTCACCTCTAAATAATGAGTATGTAGTTCTTTTCTTTGTTATTCAGATGTTTCTAGTCAAATGGATCGATTGTTCTAGTTGGAATATTTCAGTTTTTTTTCCATTCTTCTCTTCGATAAAAATATTGGAAGTGAAATAACAATGAAGTTTGTCATTTTTTTCCAAATTGAGACACACTTCAAACTTTTCAACTCACAGTTTCCAGAAAACATTTTTAATCTTTTGCAAGAATTATAACAATGATGATAGTTTAATGACTATTGATTAAAGATATCATTGATTTCTTATGCATTGTAGGATAGATTTGCATGTGACGACTTTTAAATTCGCACAAATATCAACTTGACAGTTCAATGAGCCTAATTTCTTCAAGCTATGTAGATTGAATTTTCTTGTAGGATAGATTTGCGTGTGACGACTTTTAAATTCGCACAAGCATCAACTTGACTGTTCAATGAGCCTAATTTCTTCAAGCTCTGTAGATTGAATTTTCTTTTAGTAGTGCTAGTTTGATGCTCATTTTTTTCTTTTAGTTTCATCATTGCATGCTTATAATATCATTTCACTTCAAGAAATTATGCTTATTGATGATCTAACGTTCCAGTTTGCTGTATGTCCCACCCTTAGCTTTGCTTTCTTCTGCAACGATTCCTATTTGTGACTTTTTATTGGCCTAGTGCAACTGTAGTTATCCCATTCCTTCTCTTGGATTCTTTGTTTTTGCCGTATTTGAGACAAATACTTCTCTGCTGGTCTAAAGATACATCAGTTATTCGATCCAAGTCAGAGAGTGGCTTGTTATTGTATTATCTTTTCCTTTTGTGTCGTTTTGTAACCCAAATTTTGTGCTAATAAAAGTTGCTTTGCATTTCTGCTAAATTTTGCCATTAAACTGAAGAAGAATGTCGCCTTATGGTGGTAAAATTTGAAGAGACATAGGAAAAGAGAAGACAAGGAGAAGATAACTAAGTGGGAGAAGATGAAGAATGTGTCGAAGAAATACCTCCTACCTCACTATCACTAGCACATATTTTCGAAACTCCACTACTTACAACACCGAGATCTTTCAGTTGAGAAGTTTACAGCATAATTCAACCACTTGCAGTTGAAGTGCGAGTTGACAAAGCCAGAGAAGCATATGGTAGCCAGATATCTTCGGGTCTTGAAGCCCTCCATTAGCAAAGTGATGCAGTTACAACCATACTGGACATTAGGGGATGTTCAGACACTAGTTTTGAAGGTGAAAAAGTAGCAGAAGCAAAACATACAATAATCATCCTTCAGACCACCACCTTTAGGTAAGCAGTCAACTGTAGCTTCTACAATCGATAATTGTATCTTGTGATTAAATATTAAAGTCGGACATGAAATTGATAAGACAAATTAGAGTGGGAAGAAGCTCGAGAGAGGTAGCTCCTCCAATACAGTTTCAGCCAGGAAATATTTTAGGTGTCACAGTTATGGTCACATAGCCTCCAGCTGCCCTACGAGTTGAGTCGTCACACTCACAGATCAAAGCGCCATTGAGGAGGTCGACTAGGAGTCAAAGGTTAGTCCAGAAGAAGAGCTTTAGCTCCACAGAGATAAGGGAAAAGTGTTAGCCATTCAAATAGTTTTGCAGTTCGAGCCAGAGTGGGACCAATTTTGGTCAGGACAATATTTTTTGTATCACGTGCACCGTCAAGAGCAAGGTTTGCAATTTAATCATCGAAAATGGGAGCTGCGAGAACGTGGTGTCCATGCTTATGATGGAAAAGTTGGGAGTGGACACGCAGAAGCACCCCCATTCATATTCCCTTACCTATGCATGCAGATCAACTGCGCTTAGTTAAGTTTCCCATCGAGGATAAGCTGCAAGAACAAGTATGTCGCGATGTGGTTCTTATGAACGCTTGCCATATTCTTTTCGGCAGGCCTTGACAGTTTAATTGCAAGGCTCAACGTGACGGCGTCAATAAAACTTACTTCAAGAAGGGGAAACATATCATTTTGCTACCAGGTAAGGATTCGAAAGGTGGGAGTGATATAGAGGCATCATTAGTTCTTTGGATCACTTTCTTGCGGACTAGCATTAGTCGTTTGGAGGGATCGAGAAAAAGTGATATATCGACACAACTGCAACCACTACTGCATGACTTCCAAAATGTTGACCGATAGTCAGTTAGAGAGGTTACCACCACTAGGGCTGTCAATACAACTCGTTGTTCGCGAACAGCTCGTGTTCGACTCGTTAAGAAGCTCGTGTTCAGCTCGTTCACTAAGTTAACGAGGCAAACACAAACAACACGAACGAAATTTTGTTCGTTCGTGTTCGGCTCGAAATACTAATCAATTATATATATATATATATATATATATATATATATATATATATATATT